>WOFM01000600.1:133546-304999 GCA_011428145.1 Ericerus pela | reverse complement strand
CTGTGAAACTGAGCTTATGCTTATTAAATTAGTTTAAAATGCAGCCTTTTTTTTGTATTAAATTGTATTAAATTGAATTCTGGTAACTCTATTGGTTTAAAATAAAGAGTCATAATTTTTTTGATGAAATACGCAAATAATTTATGAAAATGATGTATTTGAAACAAAAATTACTTTATCAGTAAAAACCTAATAACTTTTGAACGAATGAAAATAAGAGCGCCGTGAATAAAATCAATGCATTTTTCATGAAAAATATTTTTGTATAATTATTTCCGTATTTTGTCAATTTGAAACAAAAATTACTTCACTAAAAAATATTTGATAACTTTTGAACAAGTTGCATCTTGCATCCATTTATAAATATTGTAAAATCTTATGATTTATGACCTCATTGCGCCAAACAAATTTTGCTGTCCATCTACTTTCTCAGTTCTAAGCTTAGTTTTATTATTTTATCACTTTGAAAACTTATTTATAAAAAAAATTAATAGCGCTGTGGGTATATAAAGTGAACAAAAAAAAAAAAAAACATTATGCAAACTTATTAGTGCTTCATTTAGTGGCCTTTTCCTGATTCATAAATTTACATCATCAGATATATTTTTTGAGGCTCTGAATTTGAATTTGATGTTAATTTTATCATTAGACCCATTTTTTGACCCTCATTGAACATTTTTTAAGGCCCTGAATTCGAATTAAATGTTAATTTTATCATTAGACACATTCTTCGATCCTCATTGGGCCCAAAAAGGGGAGAATTTTACATTTTCAGATTTTATTGTATAACAAGTCAGTGGGTAGCTCAGCGTTAGGGTCAAAGGTCCTAAACATTTTTCAAGCAAAGCTGACACTACCGGCAACTAGTTATGTATGAAATTAAAAAAAAATTAGAGTGGTCAAAACCTCCCCCCCCAAAAAAAAAACCACTATATATGCTCAACCAGAATACTAGAATTTGAGATTAATGAAAGAACGATAATTGAGTAAGTCTCACATTTTTCCATTATCAGTCATATCTACATATGAGCATACGACATCACTTTGTTAAGATAAGTAATTCTTAAGACATTGTGATATTAAGTATCACTCTTGCATTCGGGCTAATATAGTATGTTCCAGAACATAAAAGATATCGAAAACTCTTTTCACTTACTTCTCTAAAATTTTTTTTTTTTTTTTTCAGTTTGTAACCCAGAGGAAATCTAGGCGACAAAATCCCCCAAAAAACCTCCAGGTATATAATATGTTGTACTAGAGTACCTATTAGAATACATGATCTAGAATATAAAAACAACTAAAACATTTTTTTTTCGCTTGTTCAGCTCGCAAACTTTTTTTTTTTCTATTCGTAACCTTCACTCTCCCCAGGAAAATCTCAGGTGTTAAATTTGTAAAGTCGCCTCTACTACTGCGTATTCCAAATATTTATTTTTCACCACTAATAATCTCCTCTCTACAACTGAAAATTGCTTGTTAGGACCTCCACAAAATTCTGGCCCCCAAGTCCATAATACCTAAATCTGCCCTGGTCTTGCACAGCTGTTGGTCTTGGTCTTATTCTTAATTCAGTATCATATTGGAATGCTCTGGGACGTCGTCTTCACTATGCAGAAAGTGCAAAACCAAAACTGAAACGAAACTCCAAGACTAACTTTGCTCATCTTCAGCTAATCGAGCAAAAGTAATTTAGTTGCGTACTCAATTTGAAACCAATTATTCTACGTACTATGAATGGGAAAAGGAAAAGCTCTAAGATTCTAATATTCTAATTATAAAATTATTTTGTACTTCGTCTGGCGAAAAAAGTAATTCGCCATACATTGGGAGATGTTTTTCTTATCTGAAGAATTTAATCGCTGTCACTATATTTGTCGAAATTCTTTCGATTTCACCCGTTTAAGAATGTTGAAAAATTGGTCAGCACATCCGACCACAGTGCAATATCAAATTTCAAAAAAACGTTGCACCAAAAGGAAAAAAAAAAAACGATACTGAAGATCGATGAAACCTCAGTAAATCAAAATTATTTCGTTTGAATGCTTCCTGCCCATCACCCTCGGTTTAATTACGCGTAATTGCATTCGGTTTAACGTTTCTCATTCGTTGCCATCACTTAGCCTGTATGTTGGCTCATTGGTTTATTCTTTTTCCAAATAATCAATTTATCACCAAAGAACTGAATATGAAAAATTTTCTAAAATGTATAACCTCTTAACTGACTTGAAAATATTCTTTGAATTTGTGTTGTTTTTAATTACTTTTTTTTACAAGTACTACAATAATTTTCGTTGTAATCAGCTGACAAACTGAGAATTGAGATAGATCATGTTTTCATTGCCTCGAATTCTCATATGTAAATAATGGTCTGCAAACAAAGAATTTCTTGAGGAAGGGAAACGAAATATAAATTAATTAATACTACACTGGGTATTAAATATACGCCCACCTAAACGGTGTTACGAGAAATAGCACCGCTTTTTGAAGCTATTGTCCCCATTCTTACGGTACCAAATTCAAATTTGCTTGTCTCCGCATTCAGACCAATTGACAATAATCAGAAATTTTTTCTTCAATAAAGAAATTGAATTGATTAACGAATGATGCATAGTTATTAATTCAGGAACCGTAAAAAACACGAATTTCGTATATAAAAATGAGATTGAAAATCATACAATTCCGTAGGAGTGGGGATATTTCTTTTTAAAAGTGGTGCCACTTTTCGATTAGCATAGGTCCTCATTACATTTAATATTCTGTGGGTAATATTCAACGTATGTCTGCAGGGTAGCAAAGATCGGAGAAACTTTTTATTTCCAATTTTATGGTTTGTAAGGAAAATTTTTAATCTCAAAATGAAGAATTTCAACGTTTTCAGCGACCATGGGTATGGATGACTTAATGCATGATATTGTAGTTATTGGTGAAACGCCACGTTTAATGGTATATAATTATGTTTTCATCAGGCCATTCTTTGGCCATCTTTGGCTTTTCAAATAGGAGATCCCATAGAATATTAACATATTTTTTATGTCATACGTCAATTCTTATGACCTCTGCGATGCAGAGTTTATTATTATGTGTCTATCTTGCCCATTTGACTATTTTTTAACACATAGCGGTTTAAAGTGAGGGATTTTTGAAACCTTTACTTAATAAATAATTTCTTGTGTCAAAGTTATGTAAATTCATGTGTTAAAATAATGATAAACCCCTATTTCTTCTGGGCGTCAACCGTGGTAAGTAGGTATATTTTCTAAGGGTCAAATTTTGAATTGGCTACTGACTGATTTTGCTCAAACGCATTACCATACCAGTCTTTGATAGTTTCTTACTAAGTATAAAAATTTCAGGCAAAAATAATTCGAAATATCAGTATGACAAATAACAACATGGGGGCTTGCAAAACTTTCAAAACCTATTCTTCCACACCTACACGATGAATTTAAAAATTTTATCTCAGATGTATATCGTGTAAGCAATAGAAGCGTTTAAACCCTATATCAAGTTTCATTACCATCGGTCAAAAATCAAAAGCTCCACAAACTCCCAAAAAATTGATAAAATTAGAAAAAGTGGTACGAATTTGAAACCGAGTCAAATCAACTCCAATTTAACCTCATATTTTACCTTTGGGTGTTCAAGATGTTTGAGTACATAGCGTTTGAAATTGTCTGTCTAAATTCAATAATATATTACGCAACTAGGGATGCAAGTGAACAATTTTTTAAAGAATACATTTAAAGGTGTTGGGGAAAAGGAGGAATCAATTAGGCGTGAGGAAAAAGATTAAGGTGGTAGCAAAATAAATAAGGAGAGAGAAAAAGAATTACGTAGTGAGAAAAAGAAGTTTAGTGCGAAAAAAAGAAAGTAAGGAGTGAGAAAGCAAGAGAAAGCAAGAGAAAAGAAAAGCAAGAGAAAAGCAAGAGAAAAGCAAGAGAAGAGTTCTGAAATTGGCTACTTTCATCACGCCATACATGTCTCGAAAATTCAGCATTTCGTATACTTATTGCAAAAAAATGTTTTTTATGAAACAAGTTCAAATTTAGCGAATTGTCGGTTAGTTTTATTCTAGTGTTATATTTTCAGCATAAACAAAGTAATGCAAACCTCATGAGTTTCAATTATTATTTTCTCAGGTGCTTTATTTGCTAATTTTTGCAACACCTACACAAAAAAGTTGCATCAAAAGGGAAAAAAGTAATCCTCTGAAACGTTTGTAGAAGAAATGTAAAGTGTGAAAAAAGTGAATACCTATGCATAGTAGAGCAGAAAATAAACTGAAACAAGAGTGCGCATGCACGGCTAAGATGGCCGCGGAAGTTCAACACGCGAATGAATTTACAAGTGCGCCGGCAAAGTCGTATTTTTTTGCACTGTGTTGAAATGCACTGCCTTTTACACACTTGAGACGCATAAAAATATCTACTTTTCCGTCAGTGTTACAAAAATTAAAATTCTAAAAGAGTCATCAATATCCTGTTTTTGTTCTTCTGAAAAATTTACTTTACACAAAAAATTTGAAATTTTGAAATAGGGTAACAAATTCAGTCATTCAGGTAGAATCTGTCCGAAAATCGTTGAAATAAAATTCGTATGCCTTCACCGCGGACAAAAAATCAATTTGTTTCATTTCATCAAACTCTTCTCTTTTTCTCTTTTGCACACCATTTTTATATTGCTCCTCTTATTTTAATTTATTGTTAACTTTTTTTTTTTTTTTTTTTTTAACATTGTTGATTAAAAGTAAGATGGTATTTTTTTGAAAGTAATTAAGAAAGAATTTCGTTTTATCGTCCCTAAAACAGTTAAATAGGTATTCGTCGAATATTTTCGTCTAATAAAATATGAATTGAAAAATTCTTTTGTGCTTTATATTTAGGTGGACTATTCAAAAAAATTTAATTATTATTTTCGCATTGATGACATTGTTTCGCCTTGACGTATTTTATACACTTTGTCGAAATTTTTCTTTGAAGGTGGCAAAAATTTTGTGAACTTTACATTCACCTGTTGAACCATCATTTAGTCTGTATTAGCAGCCTCACTTTCAAAAATTGAACCGTTGCATCACATAAATTAACTGTTTCAATAACGAAGTTAAAGCATTAAAAGTAACATCATAGTGGTCTCCTAGCTGCAGTTTGTGCGTCGTAAAGATTCTTAAAATATTTTTAATTAAATCTATAATCTTTTCCGTTGATTTTTTTGTACCTACTCTTTTTACATCAGTGACGTAGGAAAAGGAGATAACAAACCCCCTGTAGGGTCTCAAAAAAATCTTGTCATTCTTTTCCTAAATAATAACGATTACCGAATATAAAGTCATAAGTTGAATGACAGAAACCCCCTTAATCTTGATTTCCCTACTCCACTGTTTTACATATTTACTTTATCTTTTGTCGGAAGTATGTACCTTCTTGGTACGAAAATTTATCAGTAAAAGAAGAAGTAGCGTTGAATACCTTTCCACAAATTCAAATTTCATGGAACATGGTTGGAACTGAGGATGATTATTTTGTGGCGAGCAGTGAAGCCCCACCTTCTAGTGAAGTCATAAAAATAGTTTTGAAAATTTCAGTAGGAGGCTGAACAACAGCCTGGGAAGTCTAGGCTTCCCATGTTCTCTCAAGTTTCATTTATGTAGATGAACCCAGCATATTGATCTAAAACATTCTTGATATGATTGACACATGAGAAAAATGAACTTGATGCTGTTGTACGGAACTAATAAGTCCATGAACATTTCTATCGATTAACAAGGTATAATAACATGAACTAAAATTTTTTTTTCTTTAGATATTTGAATGCAACACTAGCCCTACAAGAGAGGGTAGAAGGGGGATTCCTCCACACTTGGGATTTTCAGTGGCTAGGAATTCTCAAAAAAAAAAAAAAGAAAGAGAAAAATAGTCAGATTTTCATGGAAAATCTACTGAAAAACCCTTAAAATTGGTTCCCCAGTTGTATAAAATCCCTCCTACAGATAAATTCTAGATACAGCAGCACCTGAACACAGATAAAATTTTCAGTGTTTTAGTGGAACCCTACATTTTTTCTCCCGCAGTCCCAAGTTTCCTCTCTACGACCCTGTGCAGTAAAATTCATAGACATTATGGTGACTGGTATGGGTTCATTTTTCATTTCATCATTACCCAAGGAAACCTTTGGCTCTAAAAGCACAAATTCATATGTATAATTATTAATTTTGTCTGCTTTTATCCATCTATATATATGTTAGTGGCAAAAACAGAATTTGTTCGATGAGCAAAAAAATGCTCAGAATGCGTTCTGTCATTCAAAAATTGTCAGAATGTGAAAATTTGTGTTCTGGCTGTTTTTAAATGCTTAGAACGCATTGTGGAAGTTTCTCAATTCAACAATGCATTCTGTAGGCAACTTTTAATGCCACAACATGAATTTATATTGTGGCATTTGATCAAAAGGAACAGAATGCGTTGTGAAAGTTTCTCAATTCCACAACCCGTTCTCTGCGCACTTTTATCACCACAATGCGAATTCATGTTATGGCAATAAAAGTAAAGCTCTGTTCACAATAAACAAAATAATGTCTAAAACGTAGGGAGGTACTTTTACAATACAAGATTTTGACATCCACTGGTAAAAATGTGATGCTATCTCATAGGAAAAGAGGGCATAATGACTTGAACGAGGTAAGTGTTGATGGAATAACATTTCATTTTCATCAGCAAATCACAAAAACATGCATCGTCAAAGGGCCTTTCTAGATTTTAAGCATTATTTTCTGTATTGTGAACAGGGCTTAACATACTGAATGTATAGTGGAATTGACTTTGGAATTGAAAAACTTCCACAATGTGTTCTGTTCCTTTCGATCAAATGCCACAATACAAATTCGTGTTGTGGCATTTAAAGTCCCACACAGAACGCTTTGTGGAATTGGGAAACTTCCATAATGTGTTCTGTGCATTTAGGCTAATAGCATAACACTAAATTTTTTTTGTGGTATTAGCCTATAGCTCAGAATGAGTTCTAAGCATTTTTTTTACTCATTGAACGAATTCAGTTTCTGCTCTTAACATATATATATATATATATATACACACAAGTATATATTTTCTATTTTATAAATTAAAGTTTTTTATTTTTTTGTGTCATAGTATCACGCCTTTTTTCTTGACAAATTTTCAAATAATTTTGGCCTTATGTATAGGTTTCTGAAAAGTTTTATTTCAAAAGCTTCATTCTCTGGGTCATAATTAGGTTCAAAATTATTCTTTAATAATTTTGGTTTTTGACCTGTTCTATTGAAAGTGACTTCTCACTTCTTCTTTTGGGTTATATTGTCATTCTGAGAAGCGAAAACTTGAAAAACTGAGAGCTGTAATAAAGATCAGCATTTCGATTCAGAAAGTTTTCATTAAAAATTTTACTTCCTGAGTTATTCCTCTAAAACGTAGTCCTCAATTTCACTTTAAAATTGTACTTTCAATTCACGGAAGTGAAAACTCCAAACACTGAAAGCTGTAATCAAATTAGAAAGTTTTCTCTAAAAGTTGTAGTTGTGGACCAGTTCTGTTGAATGATAGCATCTTATATCTGTCCTAAGGGCGCGGTAGTACTGCTTGTAATATTACATAACTAGATTTTTTTTTTACCACGTTAATGGTCGCAATTTTTATTCGATATTTACAAACTTTAGTAATTATTACTAATCTAAGGACCAGACCTATTGATTTTAATGTGAATTGGCCGGATGTTACTTTCGATTTAATACCGATTTTGGGGTCTAAATATTACAATGGGTATTTTCAATCAATGGCTACGAAATTATAGTTCCATGTACTAACCTGTTACCAATTTTGGTTGTAATTGGCTGGTTTATAGAGGCGAACATGTTCTGGTCGAGCAGATGCTGCGCAGTACCCAGTTTTGTTTGTTTTATAGTTTTATCGAATTCGATCATCTGATTAATGAACTTTTGCCCACCAGCAGTAACACTTTGGCACCATTCTAAAAGTTTGTCAAGTACGTTTTCGTAATTTCAATCTTACTTTGAACTTATGCACAGTAACAGAGATTTAAAAAAATGTTTATTAGGCGACGCCGATTAGAGAGTAGGTATATAAATGTAAACTACTTATATAGGCAATTTGAGCTTAGCAGAAAAAAGAAGCCGACATACAAAAGACGTCGTTGCCAATTACTGCTGGTACGCATCGTGTCTCATTTGCATAAATTACTTCTTTTTTTTCCTTCACCCCTTCGTACTAAAAGGCGGTTATTCTTTCGAACAGCACAGAAAGATCTGTTCGATCAAAGTTTACCAGACACACCTTTTTCTTTTTACACGTTCGTATCATTTAGGAGACGCGCATTTCTTTCATGAACTGTACCTACTTTAAAAAGAAGAAAAAAAAAAAAAAGAAGCTTTAAAATTATGGGGAGGACTCGGTGACAGTTGCCTTCAAACGAAATCACGTCACTTCGATTTAATTGCCAGTTTCATTACACCAGCACTATTGTATATCGCAGCCCTTCTTTAGCACACAGCAGGTTTGGGTACCTACCTACCTATAGTTACCCATATCTGTAATCCGTTTGTATTTGGACATAAACGAAAATCGCAATTTCATTTAGTCTTGTAACAATTTGCGAAAAAAGAAATAAGTAGGCTAGAAAAAAAAAAAAAAAAGTTAGGGTTCAAAGAAAGACAAAAAAAAAAGTACTAAAAGGATAGAACATTGTTACAGAGTGGCTATTTCATGAAAGTGTATTAAATTTCATATCATAATCCGGAATTTGTAAGAGTTGATACAGTTTATTTAATTTTTTTTATTTTTATTTTTTTATAGTGAATTCTTCTCAAGTACATCATTGATGACGATATTCTGGCGAAACACACAAAAGATAATTAAGTTCAAAAGAGTGGAACAAAAAAACAAAAAAAAAAGAAAGAAAGAAGAAACGTTATAAAAGAATTCGTGTGAACTTTTTTCTACTTTTTTTTTTTTTTTCCCCAAAAGTACCCTCATGTATCCAGCCAGTGCTATGCTATACAGGTAATTTTCTAGTCGTGGACTCAGTGGGAAACTATTATTACGGTTACATAGATGGTACCTGTATTGTTTTCTGAAGAGGCCATTTTAGGCCTTCGTCGATTGAATTCGAATACTGACAAAATGGCTTAAGTAAACGAAGTCATGATGGTATTTATTGTCGAGATCGTTCGACGATCTGGGTAATCATTATAATATCAGTTATGAGGAACCCTTGAGAACAGTCCTCAGCTTGAAGAGTACGGGTGTTTTGTTACGTAGCTTCTTTTTTTTTACGACGAGTATCTTGTAATTTTTTATTTTGTACAAAAAATTGTTACAAGTTGAGAGTAGACCGTACAGCTTAGCAGATAATTACGCGTTATTTTGTTATTGTTGTTGTTGTTGTTGTTGTCTTTGGAAACCGATTTGGTATTGTTGTTATTCGTTTGTGTAATCAATTGATCGTTATGAAGTAGGTATTTGTGAATCTGAGATGGTTCGAAATGAGGGAAAGTATTAGGAGTTTGCTTTTTGTTTTCGAAAGGGGTGAGATTGAATTTTTTCAAGTCCCAAGTACTTTAGCATGGAAACGGACGTTTCATTCGACAAAATTTCTTAATAAATGGGTACGGATGAATTTCCGGAATAATGTACCAAAAGTCTCTCCCTCTCGCCTACAGATTTGCCTCCGCTATGACAAATGCAGGTATACGAAAGATGTTTTTCCAAATTAGTTTTTTGCCTATTGTATCTCGCCTCGATGTTAATTTTGTCTTAAAAATATCTCAGTCAGAAAATATTTTAACGCAATTTTTCTCTTTTTTTAAAAAAAAAGTTATCATTAATTTTTACCTATGATGCTACTAATACTGGGAAAATTTTTATTAAAATCACTCGACTTTTTTGTCATATTAGTGATAAGCAAAATCGAAGTGTAAGACCAACACTGATTATGAAAGAATGAATTTATATCAAGACTTGACTGCACAAGACCAATACTAAAGGCAATGTATAGTAAATATACTGTAAAATTTAACTTTTTTAAATAATTTGCAGTATTTAGTGATTAATGGTATAGTCTTTCGTATTTTCGAAAGATATAAAAATGGTGCGTTCAGTTTAGACATCAATAATAGGTAGTGTAAAATCTTGTAAGCAAAAAGGAACTTGACTACTGTACCAGAATAAGCCTAAGAATATTATGGTGGCATGGTCTTGGTCTTGATCCTGTTCATCGCTCGTCACACTGTGACTTCCTAGCAGTAGTTGGGCACCTAATTACTTTCTACTTATGGTTGTAGCAGTATCGGCGTGTTACCCATTACCAGAACTTAATAAATCTACATAGAAGTATTTTTTTAACAGACTTCGAAAAAAAAAAAAAGAAAATGTTTTCAATTTTATCCATTTTACGTTGTTTTTTTTTGATTTTTGTTCCATCATAAATCATAATTTCCAGTTATGAGAACAGATTTTGATGAATTTTTTTTCAAATTAATGATGAAAGGTAATCCATCGGTAGTCCACTTAATTTTGTCTAGAATCTATATAAATGTGATAGTTTTTAACAAAAAAACTGTTCGTTTTAAAGCAATAATGATTCTGATAAATGTTAGAAATGAAAACGCATTAAATATAATAATATTTTACTCAATTAGTCAGCGAAATGAGTGATTATCACGAGTGGCTAACGGATGAGTACGATTTTTTTTCAACGAATCCACCAAAAAGAGGTTATTATTTAATGGATTCAACATGTAAATTTCATTCATGAATAGAATTTTAGATATAATTAAATACTATGGAGAAGCGAACTTGGTTGTTTGTGTAAGCATCATCAAGCGAAATGTCCCTTTCTCATTGTAACATTTTGCAACTCGCGTACATGTAAACGGTGCTGTGAAGAAATAAACAACAAACAGTTGAGAAAAAACTCATTTCTTCCCCGTTTCTACACTTGGTGAAGAAATAAAAACCATTTTCGATGTTCTAAAGTTCTTTAGAAATCTCATATTTTGCTAATCAAAATCGATTTAATAATAATGTTTTTTTGGTGTATAAGTTGAGAAAAACTTTTTTGTCAAATGATCGAATCAACTTAAGAAAGAAAGAATAAAAATGAGCTAAAAAGAGAAAAATTACAATTTTAATATTTCTTCACTGTAGGTAAATAGTTATTGAACAATCTGCTAGAATTATTGAATTTAATGCTTAGTTAAAAAGTTATTAGTTGTCACCCGCTGAAGCTACACCTAGCAATTTAATTTGAGACTTATAATCCTCCTAAAAGAAGAATCTGTGAGAAAGAGAGAACTATGAACAGAAAGAGAGATGGAGATTTTTTTTTTTTGTATTTTTCTCTTTTGTTTTTCAGTTTACAAATAATAAACAAGTGAGAGGCTACACCTAGCAATTTAATTTGAGACTTATAATCCTCCTAAAAGAAGAATCTGTGAGAAAGAGAGAACTATGAACAGAAAGAGAGATGGAGTTTTTTTTTTTTGTATTTTTCTCTTTTTGTTTTTCAGTTTACAAATAATAAACAAGTGAGAGATGCACTCGGAGGGAAATTAAAAACCTTGCAATCAAGGAAGCTACAGACTTCCGTTAAGTCTTAAAACCTTCCTTGGGAAAACCCACTTATTAAGAGTAACCAACTCTTTTACAGAAAATGGCTCTCTTGTCTCCCTCACTCTCCCCTTCTGTTTTCCTCTTTCTCCTTAATTTCATTTTTAAATAATTTATTTGACTGGTTGTATATATGTGCAGTGTAGTACAACCTACCTACACTTTAATTTTGTAACTTTTTGGGGCTCCATATCTCAGAAAGGGGTTGACACAGAAGTGTGAAATTTTGTGGACTTATTAATATGTTAAGGGAAATATGTTTAAGGTAGGAAAAAATGTCAAAAAATGTTTAAATGGATGAGAGGGTCAAAATCCACAATTTTTTCCCTCAGTTGGCTATGGACGTTTTCTCTTCTAATGGCACATCTACGCAAATATCTACTTGGTGGGACCTTTTTAACATCTCAATCATGAACATTGGTCCCGCAGTTCTTTTTAACTTATCTAGTACTACGGCAGATAAAACTTTATAGAAATTCAGATATGGGGTGTTACTATGTAGGTAGCTAAACTTAATACAAGTCTACATGATAAAGTTGAGGACCCACTTCAATTATTTTAGGAGATTGCGCTGCAGAAATTTTTAAAAGGTCATTTTTTTCCTTTTCAATTTTTTTTCCATCTTCATTGTTCTTCATGGTGGTAATGAAAGAGGTTGGTTGATACATTCTGTAGGTTATTTAAACATTCATTCCTATTTACTCACGACGAGATAACGTAGCCTATTAATATAAAAATATTCAGGCCTGTTTTTTTGAATAAAATTCCAATAATATTTTCAGACAAAACTAAAATAAAATACCCAAAAATTACTGTGCATGTGAGACGAGTTAGCAAAAAGAGAAAAAAAGGATAAGTTTGAAGCAGGTAACCTTTTTTTTCATCCAACATGCACGGACACATCTGTATTGTTTTGACATACCATATCATTACATTGTCTCAATGTGTATACGAGATCCATACCCTCGTACCGGGTTAAAAAATGATAATATTATGATGATAGGGTGTGACTCTTTTCCATTTGATGTTGTTATTCTATCATCACATCAAAAGACACTATCTGAGATTGCAAAATTCTCAACAGAATTTGTAGGTATGATACGATCCCTGGCAACATCTTACAAAATGATATTCGTATTGTTTGTGAGTATCATATTATGATGCTCACAGATGATATGGAATGGCAAAATGATACAAATGTGTACCTGCTTTACTAGCACATCTATGACTACGAATTCTTCTACAAATCTGGAAACAATATAGGCCTGATTTCTGGACGAGAAGAGAGAGAGATTTTATATACCAGCTAAATAAGATAGATCAAAAACTTTGTATTGTACTTATGCATTTTATATTTTACACATTTTTAAATGAAATTTTTTTTTCAACTTAATAATTTTAAAATTTGGTACTTAGGTTGTAATGATATTCGTATCATTCGATAAATATTTCTCTCTTCAATATATATTTACATATATATCAATCACTAAAAATTCTTATTATACTGCGTCATGTAAACCAGTCCATTACTTGCCTTTACTGCCTCATTTGTTCGCCATATTGTGTTTATAACCAAACATCAATACACTTTCATAACAACTCTTTTCTATGAAACCATTTTGCAGATATTGCAACTACCCAAAATCACCATTTATGTCATTTCCTTAAACTCCTATTGGACAATTCTAAACTTGTATTGTCATAATTCTCCAATCATTTACACCATTTCCACTCTCCAAGAAATCGCCATATTCTCCTCCAAAACACTAACTATAAAAACTCATGTAACCATGTACATTTTATCTATTTAAGTCTACTTTTATCAATCTAAATCTATCTTTCTCATCTTACCTTTTATGTTAAACTTACGAGTTAACTGTTTTATATTGTGTATAATATAACCTTTTCAAATTACGAGTACTTAAATTACTTTGTAACCAGTATTCTCGTTACAAGGTTCTCTATTGGTTTTCTCAATGATAGGTATCTTATAATATGTATCTTTTATATAATTATATTTTAAATAATATTACTAGGGTTCTGAGTTACGGCTATATGGTTAAGTAAAAATTAAAATCATTATGGGTACTTATACAAACAGACAATGAATTTTAAATGATGATCTGTCTGACAATGCAGTTAATATGTTTCATGAAATCTTAGCAGAAAATACAATTTTCAGGCCTATAAACCACTGAGAAAAGCACTGACAAGTACCGTACCTGCATAAGTCCTGTACTATGCGCTGGCGCAATCCAAAACGCCGTGAAGCGGTGCTTTAGGGCTTGTATTCTATAAAAATTCGAATTAGGCTCGACTATTATAGGTATTTAGTAAGAATAAAATCTTACAGATAATATGGCTTAACGTGGGAAAAATATGTATTTTTGACTTTAAAATTAATGCTAGTTAATAGACTTTACAAATAATTATTATAATGAGGGAGATTACCAATCGTGAAATAATAACCAGTGTTCTATAAATACAAATGAAGTGAAAGGGAGCATGTAAACATTATCTGGACGAACAAATAAAATTCTGATTAAGGAGTTTTTAAGAAATTTTGTTTTTTTTAAGGAAATTTCTGTAAGTGAATATCGACTGAAATTTAAGAAAAAATATTTTAAATGATTTAATCTCGAATAGAAGTGCTTTAAAATTTTTCATTTTTCAAACATTTTGGTTATATTATGAATCTTGGGGCCTTGAAAGTTAAAATTCCATCCATCCTTAATTGGCTACTGTGTGTGATTAATCGATAAAATTTTCAAAAATTTCTGACCTTAGATATACTTAATTAGTCTACTATTTGTTAAGGATATTCACCACATTTTTGTTTTCTTTTTCATCATTAAAAATATCACAGCATTCAACATTCGTGTTGCGATGTGAATTCGGATAGTTCGAATGTTCTAATGATGTATTTCAACGGACTACCTATAACTTTTCACTTACAACAGAAGAAGAATTTACGTGCAGACGAACAACTTTTTTATCTTTCCCGTTCTCTGTCGAGATAATATATATATATGTACTTTAATACATAACATAGTCTGCAAAAAAAAAAAGGGAAGAAGAAGAGAAACCGATTTTTTTCATCCCGACTATATGTATAGATTCAAGCCCATGAAAAGAAAATCTTCTCGATGTAATTCGTATTTTTCATCTCGTCACCTTCGTCTCGTGGAAAACAAAAACCAAAGCACATTCTTGCGAAAATAATGTTGTTATTGAAACCACTAGGGATGTTTATTGAAATTCCCCGTGAAATTACTTTTTTTTTGCTCTATTACATACCCTCTCAGATGAAAATCCCTTTACAACCCCTACCCCCGCCGATAAAGTAATTACTATTCTTCAGACAATTACGACGCTCGTTTTTCACCCTTCTTTTATGGTTCGCACACCCTACCGTTTACTCGAGAAATTTTTTTCATTTTATCGACAATTTTTGTTTGCTTTAAACAGTTACAATCAATTGAGTCGTTTCATTTTTTCGCTTCTCCTTTTTCTGGTCAAAGTTGAACAGACATTTAGAAAAAGATTTTAGAGGCTTTCTGAAAGTTTTCGATTCTTTTTTTTTTTTGCTCGAATTTGAATGAAAGTACATTCAATTTACGTTTACGTGCATTTAAGGATATTTTTTCGGTTATTTTAGGTAATTCATTGTTTTTCCATTCTATACTCTGATTTTCCTGTATATTTGGGAAAATGTTTTGTCGGCTGAGTAGTCTTGTTCGATTGCTTCAGAATTTTAGCAAAAGATCAACTCATATGTCATATTAAT
This sequence comes from Ericerus pela, assembly GCA_011428145.1. Taxonomy (NCBI): domain Eukaryota; kingdom Metazoa; phylum Arthropoda; class Insecta; order Hemiptera; family Coccidae; genus Ericerus; species Ericerus pela. Next base: position 289,561 of record WOFM01000600.1, on the reverse strand, counting down.
GTCGAATTTTCTGCGACCTCGCTTGCGAACTGAATAAGCAGCAATTATAATTATTGTTCTGTTCAATATAATTATGGAAAAAAGTGCGAAACCTTCAGTTTGAAAACAATCGGTTTGATATAGAACCTGTATAGGTTGTTAGATTTTTCAGAATAGATATCAAAAATCCATTTTCTTTAAAAATTCTGAATTTCATCTGTGGACTAGCAGTGAGTAAATTCTGATGAAAATTTCTTATCCTAAAATATGGTCATGTAAGTAAATCACTTGCATGTTTTATGAGAAAAGTATTTTTAAATGTTATTTTATTTACGATATTTTTTCTGTTCAGAGTTAGGACTTCGGTGTAGCCCTTTTTTTTCGTTATCAAGTACATAATTATATATAAGGTAAAGGCGGTAAAGATGCCAGGTTGGCAAAGATGCCGCACCTTCACAAAGTCATGTTGGCTACACTGTTGAAGAAAAAATGAAATCACTGATATGTGCAGGGTAGTCAACAGACCTTCTGTTCAAGTTTCTGTGATAAGAACTCTCGGTTCCTCATTTCATTTTATTTTAAAGTGAATTTTGTGTTTGATAAGCTTAAAAATAATTAACTTGAATTTTGATGCTAGTTATTGCGGAAGTGAATTTATTTCCTCTGATCATTTTTGAAATTTTTGTTTAAATTGCAGTAGTATTTAATTCCTCTGATTTGACTGTCATTTAACTTAAAAAATATCAAACAATAAAAAATTCAAATCGGCTAATATTGCCAACATCATAGCAGCTAAGATGACGCATTTAAATTACTCATTGCAGGATGATATTTAATTGATTAAATTTAATGAATAATTGAAATAGGTACCACCTTATATATTGTGGAATACCTTGTCATGAGGAAGTATTCTCACCAGAAGGTAAATTCTACAGAATTAATTGCGTGTTCTGCCACTTCATACTATAGGTATAGGAGATCCAAATCCTCGGCAAACACTGGCGATTCTAGAGGCAGTTCTGAGAGTTTATATACAGGATTTGGTACATGCACACAGACACACATGTGTACGTATACATATGTATGTGTGTTGTAGAAATCACGTCATTTCTTATTCATTGCTAAAGCAGCTGATAAGAAATGACATAATGCATTTGGGTACCGATCCGAGACATTACCGAGATCCTTATCTATCATTTTGTCACTGGCCGAACATTGCATCTTACTTGCCTGTGTGTGCAAGTAAGAGCATACGAACAAACAGTGTATATTATATACTGTTGAATATAATACGCCTGATAAAGAATGATATGTGTACGAGATGTATAGTCCCCACATATATAATTTCATTTTTATTTCTAAGAAATACATTGGAAAAACATATTGTGATTTGAGAGACTGAAGAATATCTTTAGAAAATAATTCAAACTGATTTTTTTATATTTTCAAAATCCAAGAAAAATGTTTCTGCGTGATTGTTCTCTAATTTTAATTGATTTTTTTCAGAAATTTTAACAATTTTGGATTTGATTTTTTTTTTTTTGAAATACATGTAAATTTCTATTAACTATCTTAGCCACCACTATGTGGCATCTTACCCACCCCATCGGATAAGATGGTAAAAATTCATTTTCTGTTTTTTTTTATTACTTGGTTAACGTTTAGTTGAATGGTAGCAAATGATGTATAAGGCCTTGAAGTACCTACATATGTGCCAGATATGGTCTCTTTTCAGCTTTCTATCCAAATCTTGTTCAAATATTAAAAATGTAAGGCATCTTCGCCTCCTTTACCTTGCAGCTAATGGAATTCATTTTTAACTGATTTCAAAAAAACAAAAACCGAATAAAAATGCTTTAAAAAGTGAAAAATAATTGCTTTAAAATTTCTCGAGTAAAATCTACTGGAATTAAAATGAAGCAAAAAAGCATTATGGTAAACTAATAATCTTTTTCAAAAAATAGTATGAAACCGACTTCAAAAAAACAATAAAAAATGAGCTAAAATGAGAAAAAAATTATTTTAAAACTTCTCAAGCAGGATGTAAGTCTAAGGACTAGAATAATTGAAGTAAGCGCTAATTAAAAAGTTTTGTCCGAAAATTGGACAGAATTGACATAGGTATATAAGCCTCCATGGTATTAAGAAGTCAAAAAAGCGCGACTTCAATAATTCCAGTCCCCAGACCTACATCTTGCTGGAGAAGTTTTAAAAGGGTTATTTTTCTCTCTTTAGTTCATTTTGTATTGTTTTTTTGAAGTCGGTTCTATTATTGGAAAAAAATTATCAAGTTACCATAATACTTCTTCGTTTTAATTTAATTCCAGTAAATTTTACTGGAGAAATTTTAAAACAATATTATTTTTCACTTTTTAGAGCATTTTTATTCGATTTTTGTGTTTTGAAGATGATTAGATTTTTCTATGAAAAACTTTTTAGATAACGTAATATTCATTGAGATAAAATGTGTAACGGAAGTAGACCACATTTTTTATTGAGGAGAAGAAAATATGGTCTTGGTCTTGCTTTGAAGATTTTTTTTTGTAATTTATGGCAAAATTTAACTTACCACTCATGTCCTTCCGAAGTATGGAAAAAAAAATTAATCGCTAAATATAGAAAATTATTCAAGTATACTAAGATTGAGATCATTTTACAGTTTGTCAAAATTTTTCAAGCTTTATGTTTAGTCTTATTCTTGGTTTTATATGGTCGGTCTTGGTCTTCTTCTTAAACTTGCGTTGTCGGTCTTTATCATGGTCTTAAGCTATTTTGCTTATCACAAATTGAAGTTAACAAGAAATCCGCAAATTAACTCATTAGTGAGAATAACTTTGAATTCAATTCGACTTTTTGTCCCCAACTCGAACTAATTTGTTCGAAGACAGTTGGAAATAAAAGTAAATAATGTTAGGGAGAGAAAAACTCATAAGATTCCCATAAACTGCCACAAAATAAGGAGAAAAATGAAAATAAAGAGGTATAATAGGATATTGTGGGTAATTTTTGTTTAGAATCTGTGAAAAGAGCTTTTTTGAGATTTATGACAAAATATTCTCAACTTCTTCCCCCTCCACCTAAAATGCAGCTCTGAATCTAAAAAGGTTGAGTGAGTGTTTAATGTTTATACTCATTAAGTGAAAACTGATTGCAACTCTTTTTCAAACACTTTTGACGGTAGGTATGATTTCTCAATTTTATATTTGAATGGCCATTTGTGATGCTAGGGAAAAAAGTAGGTGATTTTAATACACGAGTGTGAATTTTGCATCTCTCTCCATCGGGTTGTGCTGTAAATCACACGAGTATCATCACCTGCTTTGCACGTATGTCATAAAAAAAATTGTTTTTTTAAAACCAAAATAATAATAATTAATAATTTTACTTTTTTTTTAACCAAAAAATCTCGTTTCTCTTTCAACCCCCTCCCCCAATCTTATAAAAAATGACTAGAAAATTTTTTTGGAACAAAATAATTACATAACTCAATAAGTAATTTTACTTTAGAAAAAAGAAGAAAGTGAGAAAGTAGTCGAACCGTGCGAAAATTTTTCGCGTCGCATAGAAATTTACTACTTTTTGTTCAGTCAAGGGCATTAAAAAACGTATTTTGCGGTTGGGTGTTGCAAAAAGATTTTTTTTTAGAGTTTCACCTAGACTTATAAATATTTGCTAATATTCCAGCAACCTACCATCAAACACCATCGACTATGAAATCGGTTTTCGACGTTTTACGAACGACAATAAAATGCATAATAATCACTACCAATACGTGAAGAATAAGCATAATTATTATTTTTCGTTATTTTATACAGACCAGGCGCCACAATTTCTGAAAATGTTCCCCTTTCAAAGAAAGAAAGAAAAAAAAAGTATTATAATACAAAGGGTGAAACCCTCGGTATTCGAAGATATGTTTCAAAATATGAGGTCACTCCTTACGTGAAACAGTATGCGTAAGAGTAAATGTATTGTACCCGCAAGGGTTAATGTAACTTGTTTGCATGATATGTGCAGTCAAAAAAAAGGGAAAGAATAAAACAAAAAAATTTACTACTTTTTCGAAGTGCTAAATATTTTTCTTTAAATGCGTCCCGTTATTACATTGTTATTTCGTTTTTAAAAGAATTAGGGTTTCTCCGTTTGTTTTGGAGTTGAGTCGTTTTTATCCATATAATTATAGCCCAAGCGGTTCTTAAAGTAATCCAACCCGAGTCATTCGAACAAACGTTTTGTGAAAAAATAAAAATAAAACTGCGATAACCTGCGTAGTTTGATTTTTGGAAACAAAAATTAATAATTAAAGAAGAAATTCGTGCGGGGTTGCGGTCCGGATCTGGCTCTACGTCTCTGAAAATGCTTAGGTTTGAATCCTAATCCTATACCAAACAAGCATTTCCCAAACGAGAGAAAAACAAAAGTAGTCTGCTGAAGGAAGGTCTGAATACAGCCAGCCCCCACTGATACGTGATAACGAAACTACTCAGTGGTCTGCTAATGAGTGGTCCGACTTCAGCCGCATTTGAAAACTGATCAGTTGAAAAATGTTATTTGTTGTGGACTGGCTGTAACCATGGCAAACTGGTTTTCTCACAGTTAATACCCATCTTTCTCACTCATACCTAAATATCCTATTGTATCTCTCCTCTCCTTCGCTGCGGTTTTAGTTTTAGTTAGATAACTTTAGTAGCTCTAGTAGGTACGTAGCACAATAAATAAAGGATTAATAATGATTAAGTAGTGATAATAAAAGAATTGATGGTAGCTATGATCTAAATTTTTGCCTTTGTAGGATCTTATCAGCATGGCTTCCTAAAAAGTAGCTTTTTACGATAAGAGGCACGTTTCTAACAAGTTTTCCATTTTATGTCTAGTGAGAGATACAAGTGTCTGAAAAGTGTTGCTATGTGAAAAATCAGGTCTCTGGATTTGGTGCGACTCATAGTCCAAAATCAATTCTCTATACTGATTTTTCTTCGTCGACAGATTTTCTTCGATATTTCGAGCAGTCAATCTTCAGATTTTCCTGGTAAACATTATAGTAAAAACTAACAATTTTGGCGCGGTTTTAGTGTTTTGTGCAGAGGGAAAGCCAACTTTACCTGGCAAGACATGAAGTGAAAATCGCAACATCGTAAAATTGATATCTGAGACAACAGTTTCTGGGAAAACCAAAGTTTTTAGAGTTGATTTTTAAATTCCTTATTCTTTGAAATAAAATTTGTCAATCATTTTGTCATTTTTTCTCTATTGATGCCCAACACAGATACCAGCTTCAACATTTTGGCTCTACTTCATTGCTCGATAAGTAAAGTTGGCCTTGAACGAGGACAAACTTTATACAATTAATTATTCAAATAGAACAATGAAATTTAGCTAAACAAATTTGTTTGGTACAAATGACATGTGGTACAAACTTGGTCGTATCTTCAAGAAAAAAATTCTTCAACTCCTTCGCACTAATTAGAAACAACTTATTTGTTCTTTTTAAGTAAAAATTTTTTTTTTCAATTTCTATTGTGGTAAATGTAGGATACAGCGGGTAATGATGTTAAAAATTTTGATATGTATCGATACGTATTGATACACACAACTCTATCGAAGTATCGATACATTGCTCAATACTCATAATACGTATCGATATATTTTACATATTCAAAATAAAAAACATAAATAAATAAAAATACAAAAAAGAGTGTGCCAGGCCACCAGCAGACATAACAGATTATGAAAGTATATTCTTCTTAATATTTAATAATTACCGTGGTTGATGGCTTGATACGTGGAATGGCGGAACAGGGAAGAGAAATATTTCAATTTTATCAAGAAAAAAAATTATAGATTTTTGATATGATACTGTATCGATACGTATCAATGCATGTGGTTAAAATATCGATACATATCAATACTCAAATATGCTTTGATATAACATCACTAGCAGCGGGTAGCACATGCGCACATCTATAAATCAACTTTGTTGTATGTGTGAGCCTTGTTCCGTAGAGATGTGCATTTTAGTTCATTTGGTGGATTTAGTTCAACAGGCCTCGGTCTTTTGAATGAACTAGTTCAATGAACTAGTTCAAAATGAACAAAATGAGCTGCATGAATCAAACCTTTGAGTATGTTTTATTTCATATGGAGAGCTGATTCGTATACATTTTCTATATGTAGTTACTTTCAGACACAGAAAGCGCTTTCAGTGAATGAAATGACTTCTTTTACAATCGAGTATATCTATATATAATTTGTATATATAGATATACTTACGTATAAATAAAGTCATTTCATTCCCCAAAAACGCTCACTATTTCATTTTGTTTTTTGTTGACTGATAAGAAATTCCACTCATCCAGTGATTAACAACAATGCTGTGACGTATAAGAGTGAACTAGCTTCTATGTCTTTACAATATAACTTTGATTTGATAATATCTTTTAGTTCAAAGTGAACTAGTTCATTCTCATCTTTCAGTCTCGTTCATTTAGGTCTTTCAAAAGATTAGTTCAAATAAATTAGTTCTCGGTCAACCGACACATCTCTATTGTTCAGTATTAAAATTAGATTGGTAGTGGTGAGCTAACAACCTGTGAATCAAAAGTGTGTTCGCCCTACATAATGTAGGGACAGGGCACACAACCTACCAGCACACTCGTCATCACTGGTAGGAAGTTGCCACAGTAAACCTGGTTTTTGGAAAAAGTTCAGATGCCCCACTTTTTGTTATATCAACACAACTGATATCGGGAAAAAGTAAATTTTTTAACCGCTAATTTATATTAATCAAGAAATGGAACTCAACCTCCTTGATATAACTGATAATTTTGCCAAGACTAGACCCAGACACATGCGAAGGTTGTATAGACTTGAAGTGAATTTGTTTTGTTTTATTTTTTCAATATTTTGAGCAATACATTATCTGGATTAAAACATTGGAAGCTTCATAATTGTGTAGGTAATAGTAGATTACACGACAGGGGTGGAAAGTATGTGATTAACGAGGCGAAGCTGAGTGACGTAATCGCTAAGCTGATAGCATACTGTCCAACCCTATTACATATATATATACCTACTATTTCAATTTTAGATGAGACTCGTTTTAAACTGCGACTTCACTCGCAGTTATAGACCAAATCGGTAAGTACAAAAGTTACCATTTAACCGATGATCTTTTCACCATAAATGTTTCATAATCTTTAATTCGGTTTGTATTTCTTTTTGTTTACATGAATAGAAGAAAAAGTGAGAAAAAAAACGCCAAATTTGGTTTACACAGGCGCGAAAAACAACTACAGCCGAAAATAGTTGTTTTCCGCTTCTGTTTATCTTTATTAACACTGTCGCATGAATCTGAACGTTAAATGAGCATTTTCTAATGCAAAAACAAGGTTGGTATGACGTATTTTCTACTCATCTAAAATTAAATAATTTTAATAAAAAATACGACTCCAAAAAAAAAAAAAAAAAATGGTGTGTGCGTATATAATAAGAGAAATAAAACCGATCACCTTCCCTCTGGTCAAAAAAAAAAAAGGAAAAAGCCTATTTAACCTTAGGATAATAATATGCATTTTTGAAAAAAAATTTCGCCCGCCTTCGACAAAATCCTGGCACCGCCGCTGCTCCAACCGACGGAAAATGAATTCCGGCCGAATGAATAATACTTAACCTTGACTTGACTAAAAGTTATTGGAAATACGAATCACATAATATTATAGGCCAGGCTATACGTGAGTTCAAACTCGATGCACCGAACTGCGAAATCCATTTACAAGATGACATTTGGCTGCGCGATTATTCCAGTTGTTTAAATTCGACTAGCGACCAAAAACGTTTCTATTAAGTAATACGCCCAAAATTTAACAACCCTTAGTTTTTATTTCACCCTCGAAGGGAAGCACGCAGCCAGACAGGCTATTAGGGCTAATCGTAATTTTTTTACGGAAAATGTGTTTTACGTTGTCGTATGCTGGTTCTACTATAATAACTTGACCTTGGCAATACGTTTTTGTTGTTAATTAACGATATTTTACAATTATCGTATATATTTGTGCGCAAATGCGCGGCGAAAAAAGTGCGTTAAAGGGTTCGTCCGTAGTGTAATGGCGCTATTTTTTCGATAACTTGGCCTATAATATACGTTATCGATACGCCAAGAATTGGTTTTTCCTCGAAAAGATTGTTGCTTTCCATTTGTGTGGGGAAAAGGTGTACAAAATGACGCACCCTCAATAGAAATTTTATGAGAAACGTACTGAAGGAAGTTTTTCCAGCTTTGTATCAAAATTAAAAGGTATGAAAATGTTCTATGAGAAAACAACATTCAAATTTGACCAAAGTTTTGAGAAGTCCTAGATCTGGACCTTAAAATAAAAATTATTTTCAACAGAAATAAGACAAAATAATGACGTCACAATTCCAGACAATTTTTTGAGAGACAAAATTTGAATTTGGACATTATATTATCCGAATTCGAACTCGTATTCAGATGAAGACGTGAAGACAGAAATAAAATCTGATTCTCTTTCAGGCAATTATAATGCATTTTATTTCAGTAACGACTTTTCCAAATTTAGACAATTTTAGACAATAATTTGGTTCGATCCGTCAGACTGGCGCCATTGGATATATATAAAATGAAGACGAATTGAATAAAAGTAAAAACCCATCGACGGATATGAGTGCAGCCAACCTTTTTGCTTTATCTCCGGTCTTTCCACGCTTTGCTTGCGGTTCGCAGTCATTTAATATATTTTATTATATTTTATTTTATCAGTCATCCACGTGCACTTTTGCCTATTATATGTCGACGTATATATATATTTTACTATCTGTAATTTTATTGGCTGTAGACATTTGGTAATTCCTCTCGCTTTTTATTATCGACATCGCATGTTTGAAGGCAATTAAGCAGACAATAAGTGGGGAAATTTCCTTAACAAGAAGAACTGATTTGTAAAGACGAATTCTAATTTTTAAATCACTCTCTTCTTTGCACTGGCGACACCTGGTATTGGGTTCGTCTTTGCAAATGAGTCCTTCTTGTGTAGGCGGATAGTAGCAAGTCCAAGTCACAAGTTGTACGTCTAAGTCCTCACATTAGGCAATTTAATATGTGTACCATCTTCAAGATGTAGGATACGATTCAATCTGATCTACCTTGAAGACAACTAGGATGGTAGTTGGTATTCCAGATAAGTTCAGTTGAAGACAAAGGCAAACTAGGAATGTTCTTTCGTCATGAAGGATTAGTAGTGACGACACACAAGTCATTTCTAGTTTCACCAGTTGTACATCGCACTTCAAGGCAATCTTTTGAAAACACCTGCAAGGTGTAGTATCAGTCGACAATACGATCAGATGGAGTTCCTGGCATCTGTTAGGAGGGAAATTTGGTGTGTTGAAGACAACTTTAAGACAAGCTTGGTTCAAGATGACTGCCTTGCTCTGTCATTTAAAGGCCGCGTCGAGCCTTCTCGTTGCGCATAGTGGATTTGACTCCATCTATGTTAGTAATTTTCTCACCTCATCCTCACTTTCAACCAAAAGCTCCGAGACCTAAAGTTTCATATTAGGAGTCTTTTACACAAAAAAACCATCACTCATGAAGACACACAATTAGGTGAAGACACAACAACTTTCTGATGGTTTCCCCTACTTGTTGTCTGCCATAGATTTTTTTTAACTTTTTATTTTTCCGCTACACACTTTGCTTTGTTCCGCTTTGTTGACACTATAGTTCTTTTGTAATTATAGTCTTTGACAAAATAATTCTGCTGTTCGTTTTTGTAGGTTTCGAACCTTGTATGGATCGAAACTTTGTTAGGCTCTTCTATCTGCATAACTTAGCTTATTGCTGATTTGTCATATTAATTTGCTGAGGTATGAAGACAAATGTAAGCTGCGTTTTGCCGTGTCCGAAGAAGTTTAATTCAAGTCAAGAAGAATTCAGCTGTAGGACATAGTCAAAGTCAAAAAAATAAAATGTCTTGAAAACACAATTCAAGACCCCTCGATTCAGTGTTTCGGCTGCATGATGCCCTAACTTTAGGACATTGTGACGTCATTAGCATTTAAACACCACTATATATTAAAGGTTGACTTTATGACATGTGACAGGAATCGATTTCATATGCCTCATAAAATATGGTGACTGTGGCAGGAATTGATTTCGGACACCTCAGTTTGTTAAAATTGAAATATTCAAAATATTCATTTTTGTTTTTTTGTAAGTACCTATGTCATTTTTTACATCACTTGAGGCAAAATGACATACTTGCGAAGCTCGAACAAAAAATTATTATATTCTGTAATTATGTACAAATATCACGTACAAAACAGACTTTGTATAGTGGCCCATCTAACAAAAGCACCGCAGATACGCTTAATTCACTAATTCTGACATTTCCCTGATCCTTAATTTCTTAAATTCTTCCTTACATTATCAACAAAGTGAGCTATCGTCAGTATTAAAGTCTCCGAACTCTTTTCTCCTTTTAATTTTCCTATATAACAACTTCCTGTTTTCATTTTCTGATTTTTGAGCCTCTTATGTTTTTCATTTTATGCTCTGGCGACTGAAAATTTAGCATTTCAAACGTTGATGTTAAGACATAGCACCCTGTGGTTTGATTTGTTTTTTTCACAAAGCTCCTGGTTCTGACCAATTATTGGTAGGTATCAGGAGATGACTGTACACTTTCTAAGACTTGAATAGCTGTAGCTATAGGACCAAATTTTTCTGAATTTATGTTTTTTGTCATTGTATTGTGACGTACCTACTTATATTATGTTAGTAAATTTTATAAATTTTTAAGTACAACAAAATATTCATTTATTCTTAAAATACACACTTTTATACATTTAGCACTTATTTAAACACTCTCAAACAATATCATCATTCCTAAATTCCTAGAATAGCACTCACACTCCTACATGTACATACTTATTATAAATCAGCAATTTCCGTAAAATACGTTTTTGGACAATACTTCTCTCCAATTATTATCATGAATTATGTGTAATTTCATATTCATCAAACATTTTTTCTCCAGAAATTTATTTAGTTTTAGCCAATCTACATGTTTCTCGAAAACTAATGAACCAATAGGCACCAAACTCCTATCAGACCTGTTCTTACATGATGACTTAGTAAATACATTTCATGAAAAGTTCAGCTCTATCCCTTCTGCAGTTCCTTTAAAATCTGGAAAAATGACTTTTCCAGAAATTTTTTCTTTTCCAGTTTTCTCAGAAACTACTGAACTAATAGATACCTAGCCTCCATCATACTTGAACGATGTATCATAAAAATCTCAGTCCAATCTCATTTGTAGTTTGCTCAAAATCCTGGAAAAACCTTTTTTCCAAGAATTTTTGTTCTTAAATTTTCTCTAAACCTCCCAAATCAATCGGCAACAAACACCTATCAGATCTGGTCCTATATAAAGACTATCTTGAAAATTTCAACTCTAGCATACTTACTTTCATCATTTTTTTAAAACTGTTGTTACAAAATTTTCTAAAATAATTTTTTCTTTTCCTGTTTTCTCAGAAGCTACTGTTTGACTAGGGATAAAATTTCTATGAAACTTGCACATTAATAATAACAATACCGTATATCGAGAAAATTTCATCCTGATCTCTTCCGTAGTTTCCTCAAAATCTTGGAGGAACCACTTTTCCAGGAATTTTGTGTTCTCCAGTTTTCTCAAGAACTACTGAATCAATAGGCAACAAACTCTCATCAGAGCTAGTCCTATATAATGACTACCTTTTGTAGTAATTTTCTCAAAACTGTGAGTATAAATTTCAGGCATATATAGTTATACATATATGTATGTTGCAGTATTACCCACCAAGGTTCAAAAACGAGTGTTTACATGCAAGATAAAGTTTTCAAAATGAGCGCAGCTAGTGAGCAATTTCCGAGTCAGGTAAACTCACTTTTGAAACGTGTTAAGGAAGATATTTTTTTATAATTAATGATCCTAAAGCTACAGAACTAACAATTAATTGCCGTATAAATAGCAGTAATGATGGATGAAGTACTTTTAAAATGATAAAATATGGTGAACACACATGGAGCATGTTCAGAATAATAAAAAAATGGTTAAATCTTACCTCCTCCATAATTTACAGATTGCCTTTGGGTTGTCACTTTTATTCTGAATAGTGGAGGATAATTTGTATGACAACTGTGATTTGATTGCTCATGTTGTGATATCAGTTTAAATCCCCCAACCAACTTGCTCCAATAAGTAAACAACAGTTTAGGTAGCAATTAACCATCTCAAGATAAGGTTACAACAATTGTACCCGGGTGAAGGAGGTGTGTTTATTCTGAATGTGATAAGGACTTTACCTGGGTAAACAATCATCTTATTCTGAAAAGAGTGGGATGCACTCTTGTTTATTAGGTTGTTACTTAGGTATTTATTCTGAACGCGCCTGTTTTGTAGCATCAGCAACAGTGGTGATAGGGTTAAAGAGCTGGACTGTTATGCAGAAGGTTGAAGATTCAAATAGGTACTACTAAGGAAATGGTTTTTGTTTTTGTTTTTTTGTTTTGTTAAATATTATTTCCAATAATAATTTTGATAGGTTTGGAGGTTAGGTGACTGTTCCATCCTGTTTTTGCAGACAATTCAGTTCGTCTACAAAAATGTGTCGAACAAATCATAAGAAAACTATTATTCCTAATTCTCGGAATAATAGCTGTCTATATGATACCTAGCTTCTCACGAACAAACACCACCAAATATGCTGAAAATGAAGAGTCATCATATTTGCAGATGTTCCATGTCACGCCACCTATTTTAGGTTGGCCATTTTGGAGACTTGACAGTGAAATTACAGGCGATATATTCTTTTCTCTTCAAAGACAAATTCATTCCTGTGTTACAACCTAAACCGTAAAGTTAAGGTCCGTACTAGGTGTTATGGATAACCAGGTTTCAACTATTTTAAGTAGAAGTAATAGTGATAGTTAAAAATGTAATGTAATATTTAAAGTGAAATTAATAAAGAGATAAAACAGAATAATTATCTCATTTGTTGAAATATTCCTAACACGGAATATCTTCCGCAACAGTGACTTTTTTTTCATATTATTGAAATAAAAATAAAATCATTATTAGTAAGTTGGAGTTTGTCATTTCGATAATAGTCTTATAGATTAACGTTGCATCAGAAAGAAAGTTAACCTTGTCACCTTATAATCTCCATGTAAAGATTGCATTACGCCATTACTCTTTTCCTACATCGAGGTTATGTTTTGATCCATGAAAAGCTCTACTTCATGACTGAAAATGACTTATCTACCTGCGTAATTATAAACCTAGGTACATAAAAAAATATTAGGTGAAAATGGGAAAATGACACCATAGTTTTCTTTTCTCACGAAACGGATAATTTCCATCATCCTTACCCATAATCCTCTTGCGTGGTTAATTTTAATACCTCGTTTGGAAGCAAACTGGGTAAAAACAAGTAAAGTGCAACTGCGATGATTAGATTGTCAGTGAATACAAAACGTTAAAAAAGTCTATATATTATTTTATATGTTTGCATTCGTAAACCAGTTTGTTTCACTTTATTGATTCAATTTGTAAGGACGCAACTTGATTAGGAGGCATTCTTTCTGGCTGGTAATCATTCTGATTCGTGTTGTTTTCTCGCCGGTTAGCATATAACTCTAATTATTCCGACACTCGTAAAAATTACTGTATGGTATTCGACGACGGAAACCGATAGCATTACTGCATTTTAATTGAAAACAACGGCGATAATGACAAATTCGTAAACGACTGTGTCGCTTTCTGGCTACAATATGGGGGCTTAAATTTCGTGAAAATATTTGTAACATAACATTTCACTACGTGATATTGACCCGCATGAATTATGTTGGCTTCTCTAGATCGTTTCTTCTCTTGTTACTCGTTCTCCAATTCGAAGAAAGGAAAAAAAGGCATGTATTTTTTTTTTTTTTTTTGGGTTACGAATTTTGTTTTAGGTGTAATGTTTTAAATGGATGGTGAGGCAGAAGGGAGGTACGCAATAGTGGTTTATGAGTTGTAAATGATGTTGTGACAGAAGCTCTGGTCGTTTATTTGAAATTAACATTTCAAAAAAGTGAGTCATCCCGAAGTAATTTCATATTTTAGGATTGTATTAAGATGAGTGCAGTCGACTTCAGAATCGTTGTCTAACGGTCTGCTAAGTATCTCTGAAAATTAGCGATGAATAAAATTTATTCTGGTTTTGTTCCTGTTTGGAAGATCAAAACCAAAATTCAGATTGGATTGTGAATTACAAAAACCAACAAAAAATTGAAAAAAATATGAATAAAATGTAAAATCTTCGTAATCCTTTTGTATTTTGAAAATGACATGTATAGTAGCCCAAGTTTAATTTGTCCATCAATAATAATAAAAATCTTGTAGACAATACTAAGACCATGACTAAGATTTGACTGTGCTCGACCAAGAATAAGAGTAAGGTAAAGTCGCCTAATATCGCCCAGTTCCTAATATCGCCTACCACCTTATTTCGCCCTGTAGTGGCGTGATCTGGTGGGAAAAAACTTTTTCATGTCCGGTATCGTAAAACAGTAAAACGTGTAAAAAGTTAGGTTCCGGAAGCCAAAAACCAAAGAGTGAGAACTGGGAGAAGAAATCGAGGACCTAAAAACTTTTTTAGTGTTGTCTTTGGATGGCGCTTGTGACTGATGAGATGAATGCCAAATGTCGAATCAAATAGTGTTGTGATGAGAAACGTTCAATTTGTAATTTTCGATAAAAAATTCCAGGATTCATAAATAATTAAGCAGAATATGGCGTGGAAGAAAGTGAGTACAGTTTTCCTTAATATCGCCCACTCGCAAATTCCTAATATCGCCCACTTAATAACATGTAGGCGATATTAGGAACCACATATTTTAAACTGTTATCACTGAACTTCTTTGCTTTCATGAATAACTAGAAGCGCATGAAAAAGGAGGAAGAGTTGCTGTCTCAAACAAAAAAAAGTACATTTGTTCAAATTGTTTGAATGGATAAAGTCAAAATCTCTTTTATTTTAATTATAAGTAACGTAAAATGTCAATTTTTTCAATTTTTAGCTAGGCGATATTAAGATAATTGATTTTTACATGTAATTTTGGTGGGTGATATTAGGAGCCCAAAAATAAATTTTATGATTTTGACTACTCTGCTTTAAAAATTCATGTAAAATCAACGAACCTCCCCTCCTTCATTTTAACGTGATACTTTTGTAGCAGAAGGATGTACGAACATTTTGAGCTATTTTCAAGGTTGATAGATCAAATAAGTGAAATTTTATAGTCATTTTTAAAAAAGTAGGTGATATTAGGCGACTTTACCTTAAGACTATTGATGCAAGATCAAGACCATGTCTACCAATCTTGGTCTTGTCTCGCATTTTTTACAAAAGCAAGATCATAACCAAAACTAATTATGTTTTGATTGACATGACCAATACCAAACGAAACATTGTACGAATAAGAACAAATATTGCGAAATGTTCGCAATCTCGATGCTGGAATCATATTTTATAATATTTTGTATTTAATTTTTTTCTTTCATATTTTGGAAAGATATGAATTGTACCCGAGTTTAATTTAGCTATTTACCAATAATATTAAAGAATTTTATAAGCAACATGGAGTCCACGTTTAAGACTCGATTGCGTAAGACCAAGATCAAAACTAATACTACGATGAAATACCATGACCGAGCCAATATCAAAATCAATATTAAGAATACCTACTGGTGAAAGACCGTAAATAGGCTGTACAAGACTAAGACCAAGACCAAGATCTAGACCAACACTTAATATTGCAAGACCTACATCAAGACTACAAGTATTAATGAAATATCAAGACCAAGAGACAACAGTCCAAGACTGACTGAGCCAAATCAAAATCAAGACTGATAATATTGGTGCAAGACCAAGACCAAAATGTACAAAGTCAAGACAAAAATCCGCAGGACTAAAAATACCGATGAAAGACCGAGACGGGCTGGACAAGACCTAGACCAAGAGCAATACTCAATAGTGCCGGACCAAGTTCAAGGTTAAGAGGGTTGGTGGAAGACCAAGACCAAGAACGAATTTGCCAGACCAAGACCAAAACTAAGACAACCATCGCCATTGTCTTGCTTTTGCACGTCACTAGTTGCCAGATATTTTTGTTTTATGCCTAATTTATCGCTGTTCGGCCCATTATTCCTAAATATCGACAGTAGCTCCTGTTTTCAACATTTTTTTTCGAGTTACATATTTTTACAAAGTTAATATTAATGAAGATGTACGCGAGAAACTGGAGCATATTCTTCGTATTTTCCATTAGCAGGGTGGAGATTGAGAATTTTTATGTGTTATTTTGGAGGTACTCAAGTTTTGGTACCAGTTTTGTCGAATAAATGTCTATTTTTGGGATAAAATGACTGAACCGTTTTCGAATAATGTAGTCTGCAAGTGCCTGAATGAATGAAGAGAACTCGATGTTAATTTTATGTGGTACGTTTGCAGAATTTTCCCCCATGAGCTTCGAAACTCAATATTTTGGTTTATCTGTGGAATTTTTTTTTTTTTGCCGGAAAATATCTTTTAAAAAGGGGTACCTCATAAAAAAAATGTAACCGCCAAAATTATGACCTTATCTGTCCCTCCTACTGCCAAAGTTTCTAAGTCCACAATTATAACGTCATTATGTCTTCCAGCTGCTAAAATTTCCAGTACTAAAATTTTCTCAAAGTCACTCCAAAATTATGACGTTATCATCTTAAACTTTTCAAGTCCAATATTATGACGTCTTCACCCCTCTAGCTGCTAAAATTTCCTAATTCAAAATGACGACCAGTGTATTGTAATTTTTCTGACGAGCCCCACAATATTCTTAGACCGCCTTTTAAATAAATAGATAGGTAAATAAATAAATAGCTAGGTACTTACCTAAATAAAATAAATATAAATAAATAAATAGATTTATTGCATATTGTTTTGAATATTTTAAAATGTAGGGCGATTGGCATTATCTCAGGGGCAGCTAATTGGGCTGATGACGTAATAATTTTGAACCTGGAAATTTGAGGGCATTTTCAATGGTTTAAGGGGCGTCCTGTCGACGTTTTAGGTGTCTGTTTATTGCATATTGATACGGATACATTAAAGATGTTTTCCGAAAACATCGGTAGTATCTTTGACACTACCACATTTTATTCACTTTTTGGTAGCTAATCTTCATCTCGAATTCTTACATCGATACGACAATCAAATTTCATTTAAATATACCGATTAATTGATGCGTATACCTTTACACCTATTACCCATATTGTAGTACCTATAAGTTACCTACCGCATATCGAATAAAAGCCTATAGACGAGCCTGCAACTATGAACATGTGATATTATGGTCAACAGCACGCGAATCGAATAGTTTTCGATAAAATCTGTGTGATATATATATATATATATATATATAAAAAAAGCCCTATATGAAAACAGCTGTTTTATATTCACCCTCCTATATTTTAGCACGCTACTCCACCAGCAGTGCGTACAGAGAGAGTGAAACAGAGAGGTGTATAGATTCTCTCCGTACGAATGTACGGTATACGTGTATGCGTTCGTCGTATGATACGTGACCACATCTGCCACCCTTCCGAATCTTTTAGTTTTTAATTCAGTGCGTCGAAAAATTAGTTGATTCCTACGGTTATTAAATGATTCGTAGTTTCACCATCATTAGCCGGATACAAGAGTATAATTCCATTGTCGTCGGTTTTATCAGCAATTAGGATCGTTTTCTACGAACGTGTACGATTGTATAAAATCCTAAAAGAGTTTCGAGCTGGTTAAAAATTAATACTGTACAGACGTTTGCGAACGCGATATTCTTTGTATAGGCATATATATATACCTACATGGATTACGTTATAATCCATTTTTAAGCCTAAGTATATGATGACATTTTCGAGAAGAAGAAAAT
Source organism: Ericerus pela (assembly GCA_011428145.1). Lineage (NCBI taxonomy): Eukaryota > Metazoa > Arthropoda > Insecta > Hemiptera > Coccidae > Ericerus > Ericerus pela. Next base: position 271,569 of record WOFM01000600.1, on the reverse strand, counting down.
TGTAAAAAATTCGCTAACTTTTAGCAGGTTGTTTCTACAATATAAGTTCTAGCTGATCGTTTGAGAATCTGGAATGGTTGGCTGACCCGACAAACGCGAATGAAAATCTGGAAACTCAAAATGGACGAACGTATCTTCGTTCGTGATTTAGAGTTGTAATGTGTGAAACTGGTCTTGGATTTGCACTAATTGCGACGTCATGACTGGACTGTGCAAGATCAAGACCAAACGTAAAACTTGAAATATTATGTACAAACTGTTTCTAATGAAGATATTTGAGATAGGTATTTAAAATTTAAGCTATTTCTCTTTCATATTTTTAATGACTCGAATTGTGAGTTTAATAATTAATATTGATGACTCTTTTTTTTTTTTTTTTTTTTTTTTTTTTTTTTAAATTAATTTAGTAATTTGTCCATTTTCTTGATAATTTCGTTGTAAAAAAGTTGGCTAAATTGGCCCTCGGCTAAACAGTTTCGAAGAGCCACTGCTTCTCACAAAAAAAAACAAAAAAAACCAAGAATAACAAAAAACAAAATTTCAAGTCGGTGCTTATTATGAATTTAGCCATCAGTGATGTTGTAAACCTTGTAAACAATGACCGAAACTAAAACCACAATATGTGAATGTGTAAAATCAAAACCAATACCAAGACAGAAACTTGTAGCTAATAAAGCAAAATAAAAACCAAAACGACGACCTTACTGCCCAAAATCAAGATTTCGACTAGTGATGGGTAGTTCGTTCACGAGTTAGTTCTTTTGAACGAATCCTAGAAGTGAACTAATCGATTATTTAGTTCACTTCTAAATAAACTAGTTTATTAGTTTTTTTTTTTTTTTTTTTTTTGATCGTTCTCAATTCTCATCAGTCTACTCTACTCGATTCGTTGATCGAACTGAAGTTGAAGTAAGTAGCAGTCGATGAGTGAGTCAAACAATTAACCAATATTTCTAGCATGAATTTATGAATACGAGTCTCATAATATCATATAATAAATCAGTTGATTTAAATGACATGAGCCAATCATGAATCAGCTGATTGAAGTGATCGAGTTGAAAAATTTACTAAACTACTGAACTAATTGAAGTAGTTCAGTGAACTAGTTCACTTTGGTGAAGCAGACTCGATGAACTAAATCCGCGAAATGAACTAAAATTCCCATCTCTAACCACAAAATTTTGCGAGTTGGTTTTTTATCTACGTCATTTTTATAGTAAAAATTACTGCCTGAATGAAAAAATAAAGTTCATTGAAAATACTTTTGAAGGAAAGTGGATAAACAAATTTTTGCAATACCAAACCGAAAAATACGTTTTTTTAATGCCCCGTGATTGAAAAAACAGTAGCAAATTTCAATAGTAAAATATCTCTTCAAAAATATCAATTTTTGTAATGGTTGCCATTCGAAAACTAATGGATCGATTTTGCTTAAATTCAATACCAAACCAGTCCGTAAAACTTTGAGAACCCTTCCCTCCGGAACTAGCCGATGAATTTCAAAAACTTTAACACCAATGTGTAGCCCATGTAATCCTCTAACACTATCCCAAGTTTCATTGCCATAGGTCAAACAGAGGAGGCTCCACAAACTCCCAAAAAGTGCCAAAAATGAGCAAGAAATGGAAATATATATGTATATATATTGTGTACAGAAGAATTTGAGTGACCTTAATATTTGTGATCTACGACTCAAGATCGGCGCTTTTCCACAGGTTCCGCCCCCAGTTCGTGCCATTGCACTGAATTTAATAATTTTATTTACCTTTGGAAAATATACTAAAAACGTGAGGCACATGCGATAGATAATAAGAAGTGTAGAGTGTAGCTGTTGTTGAGAAAACTCACACAACAGTTCATATCATTTGCAGGGCAATAAAATTGTTACTGGTTTTGGTTAAATATTCGTGCATCAATTATCCATTGCACGCGCTTAACGTTTTTCGTTTTGAATCTTACACGTATTTTCATAGCTATTAAAAATTCTCAATCACAAATTTGCAAGACAATCGATAGGGGTTAGGAATCTGTATGTGGTTATAAATCTGTATGGGGCTAGGAGAAATTATTTTGTACTTTTTAGTCTTGTGTGTATGAAATTTTGCAATCTATTTTAAACATATTGATGAGATTATGACAGAGACGTATATATTATAATTTCGAGTTAATATTGCATTGTCATCCAGTTTTGAGGTATGTATGAAATTTAAAGTCTCTAGCTCATCCCGAGGTTAGTTTAAAATCAATTGCAAAATTTGTACTGAAAAGAAAGACAGACAAGAAAACGAATTAATAAAAATGTGGTAATAAAAAGTAAATTTATCGTCGAAAAATATTGTACCTGTAACGTATATTTTCATCTATTTTTAGAAATGACGAACATATTCGTCTACACGTTTTCGAATACCAAAAACGTAGGTATTCATCAACAATAAAACATCCTTTAACTCTTTATAAACAACCACTAATTTACCCGTATTTGATTTTATGAATATAGATATAATATCTGTATACTCACAACCTAATTGTGCCTGTCCCTCAAGTATATTACGAGTCAGCACAACCCTATAATAACAACACCTTACCTCACTTAACCTATCCAACATGTACACTTACATACCCCAAACAAATATATAAACCCTTGATTCGAAGGAACAAAATACAGTTCCTAGATAGTTACTTCTCAATACCTAGACCTCTCTTGTAGAGTAACTAGTGAACAGACAGTCTTGTCTAAAGGGTTGTAAACCCATATGTATAATTAGTAATGTGTTAATTGAAGTACTGTTGTTGTACAATTTATTATTTTATTAAAAGTGTTAATTCAAACTTGTGTTTTTTGAATATTATTGAGTCTCTCCAATACATTAAGGTCCACGATAGTTGTGGATGATAAATTGAATATTTAAATTAATATAGAGGTATTAATGTTTATCCAGTGTTCAATATCTCATGTATGGTGTAACACTGAAAGTGGTTCTAATTAGGTACATTACCACCTCTTTTGGCCGTTACAGTACCACACTTTTGAAAAATGTACCACATTTCAAAATTAGTTAATTTCATCGACGCAAATAGGGTCTAAAATTTGGACGGGCCATTCATTTGAAAAAGTGACGACCTAAAAAAAAAGTCATTAAATATGAAATTTATAGATTTAGTAATAATTATTCTAATTCTCTTTAATTTGTTTCTGGGGAAGGTGGAGGGGTTGGGATCGGATATTTTAATTTTTTGGTCAAAAAAAGTAAAATTATTATTTATTACTTATTTAGTTTCAAAAAAAATTTTTCATAATCTTTTTTTGAGGAGGTGGTTGGTGCGAAAAATAACATGCGACACGTGTGCGAGGTAGGTAACTTTGTAACGAGTGTGAAAAGCTGAAGGCGAATGTTGTAAATCAAACGAATAGCAATCGCCTACTTTCCGCACTTGTATCACAAATAACGCATATCATTCGAAGTTGTCGTATGAAAGATAGGTATTTAAAAAAGGCTGTTTAGGCGCGAAAATCTGAATTATTTTTTGCATCGTATCGAGTTTTACGAATAGGTACGTAAGTAAAATAAATTTTTATAAACTGGTTATCAAAGGTAGGCGATTTTTGATTTTATACATATCTTTAAATGCACATCGTTACGTAATACCAAACAATTGGGTTCTTTTGAATATACATAAGAGTACAACACAGGTTTTAGCACAATCATCTAAGGGTTTACTTTTTTTTTTTTTTTTTTTTTTTTTTATTAAATATTTGGTCGCGTGGATTTATAACCAGGTAGTTGGGTACTGGGTAGCTTCGTACAAAATCTACAGATGAATCGAACTGTTCTTGGTGATGCACATCAAAAAGGGGTTGAATTAAGGCAGGTGATAATGGTCAATGACATCGTGTCTGTAAATTTCTGTTTGAAAGGATTTCGTATGCGTGTTAGGGATCTTGTTTCATGGCACGCGGTACCCCCTCCCTCCCCCCCAAAAAAAAGGAAGGAAAAGAAGAATGTTTTTGCAAAACCAGACGTACTATACCTTTTTCACCTTTTCCTTTTTCCCCGTCGCTCTCCCTTACTCGCTCTCTCTTCCTCTTTTTCTCTCGGCTCCAAAACAGGTTTTCTTCACTGAAGATTATTTCGACTCGACGCGAAGACACCGATTGTACGAGCCACTTGTAAAAAAGACTTTTGTGGCGCAAAGGATTGCCGCGATTGTGTTAAAAGTCGAACATTATTTGCTCTGTTATACTCGTGGCTTGACTGACGACGTCTTTATTGAATCGAGAACCAGTTTTTCTTAATATGTATGTACAGCTAGGGGAGATATTCTTAAACGATTAAGAAGCAGAATGGAAGACACTGAAAGTAGGCGGTGGATATTCTTCATCTGAAGTTAAAGAGGTGGCACAGGAATAGATAAGCGAACGTGCGTATATGTTTCTACTCTTCATTCTGATTATTTCTTCTTACAAAGGCGCATAATCTTACCTTGGTATTTCTTTTTTTTTCTTCTTTCGTTTGGATCGAGGGTGGAGCTTCAACCTAACACAGGAGGAAACCAAACGCTTGCAATAATTACCTACAACTTTAACTATTGTTTTGTAGGATGTATTATTGATATTGTCCTTTATGGGGAAGATTCAGCACCCCAAACTTCCCCGAGGTTAAGGGCTAATAGATTCGAATATCATATTAATGAGAGGGTCTGCGGGGTACATTTCCATTGTTTACAAGCTATAGGGTGTAGGTTGTTTCACCAAAATTTCACCGAAGGGAATTCACCTAGCGGACAGTTCACCAATGAATGTTTTCATTTAATGACTATTTCATCGATTACACATTTACCAGCAGGTTTTTTCTCTGATTACCTTATTACCTAGTTTGCTTGCAAATGCGGTATTAAAATTGACCTCGTGGAAGGGTTAGGGAAGGGGTTGATGAAAATTATCCGTTTCATGAGAAAAGAAAACGATTATCATTTATTCATTTTGACCTAATTTTTATATTATATCTATGTATGAGTAGTGGAAACTCGTCACTGGCCGTTTATATACTTATATAGAATATGTGTTTAATGTCCGGAGACAACAAAACAACCTGACACACACCTTTCTCTCTCACTGTGCAACAACCAATTCTGGAAACTGCCTCAGCCCGGTCACATGCCTGCCTACATTTCTTCAGCAAACATGTGTCCTTTGCGCATGTTAGGCACGCAGGACTCATGGGGGTATCCGCAAAATAGTATGTATGTATATGTATGTATTGCCCAAAATTTTGTGTTCATGGTTCTGAGAAAACTATAGGGTGGATAGAGCTTAAATTTTTAAAAAAGATTATTCTCTTATTGGAGCAGGTCTGAAAGGAGATATACCAATATTGTAGCCAACATTCCGTAACAAAATAATATTTATTTCGCATGAAGTGAAAGTCAAAAAAAAAATAAAAGCTTATCTTGAAAACTCGGTTTTAATTTATTCTTCTTACGCGTTTGCTTATGGTATACTTAAATTCAAATGTATGCTTCGTGTTTATACACCATGCATTACGTTTTTAAACAATCCGAATAAAATTTTTTGATAATTTTTGTATTTCACCAAGTATATTTGGCCAATATTCTTATACAGTAATTGAAAAATTGTACATAATTGAAAAAATAAAGGCAAATTATTAAATATTTAGCTAAAAATAAAGCAACAGAATAAAGAAAAAGTCAAGTTCATAAATATTCTCTTTAATGATAAAATATGTGTGGAATACCTTGTTGTGAGAAGGTATTCTCACCAGAAGGTAAATTCAATAGAATTTAAGCGTGTTCAGCCACTTCATATTTAACATATGGGTAAGCCAAAACCTGGGCAAACACTGGCGATTTTAGAGCCAGTTTGGACAGTTTATATACTGGCTTAATTACACGCACACATACACACGTATGTAAAGAATATGTACGTAAGTGAGAGCAGCCCGGTTGCGTCATCTCTTGTGGTGATAAGAGATGATGGGCAGGTTTGTGTACAGATCTTGACATCATCAGATTGTCAAGATAAGTCACAATTTGGTACTCGTACATTACCTGCAAGTACATGTAGGTAATTACGATCAAACGTAATTTGTATTTGTTTAACGTTGCGAGGACGATTATTTGCCAGCCCTTTGGGGCGGAGACTGTTGTCAGGGGTCCGAGCCTCTATACCTCATACCAGTGAGTCCCTACAAGATAGTTGAATGTATGATTATTATTACTTTTTTCTTACTACCTGTTGCATACTACTCGCAATGTTTTTTCACACAAATATGTTACTGGGCCTTGTTAAAGGCAATATGACGACGTTATTATGTCATAATTACGTTTAATTTATGGTTAATAGAAGTTTATCAAAAATATTAGAAACTTTTAACTTGTTTTTTGTGGAAAAAATTTTGAAATTCCACTTTTTATTCATGGTATATACTTATACCTGTGAGAAGAATCTAATCCAATGGGAACAATTTGAAGAGAAAATGTTTCCAGTCAATTTTTAACGAAAAATTCTTCATCCATTTACTAGTCAATGGAACATGTTCAAATTCACGTGACATTTATTTTTAGTGAGGACTAATTTTTTTTACTTTAAATTTCAAGAAAATCTTTCTTTGCGAACATATTGTATTTCCCATTTTAACCCGATCGCCATTGTGCTTATAAACTAATTATTTTCGTTGGTTGGCTGCACTGATTCTTCGTACCTGTACTGTAGTTAATAGATAAACACCAAAAACATAACGAAAAAAATTATAAAAATTTTTAACTCGGAAAAAAAAAATTCTGGCTCAAAATTACTTCTCGAAAAATAGACTTTCAATCCTATGATAAATAATTGGGGCACAATGAAAAAATGTTTATCCTATGCTCTGAAATGAAATCATCGCTGATTAATTTACTTCTCTGAAGGCAATCGCACGGAGATTAGACGAAAGTTAAAGGCAAAAAACAAAAAGAAGTAAGAATACGAAAGAAGTCTTGAAATTTCCTGAATTTCTGAGAAATTTCTTATCGAAATTTTCCTTTTTTTTATAAGCTTTCATTCTATATATATATCAATACTGCAGCTATCCATCAACAACGAAATAATAATATTTATTTCTTCGGATAAAGCTAAAGCCAAAAAAAAAAAAAAAAGCTTATCTTTAAAAAAATTTTTTTTAATGTAAACTTTTTTTACTTGGCTACTACAGAACACTGAAATAAAATAATTTTTCATACGTCCAATTACTGTCTGTATGCAACTTAATGTACCACTTTTGCTGTAAGAAACGAGCAAATATAAATTTGAAGTAAATCATTAAAAATTCCGATCGACTGCATTTTATGCAGTGCATTGCTAGCATTCTCGCCTGTGCTACCCTCCGTACTCACCCTATTCGGCATTAAAACCACGAATATTTGGCGGGTAACATATAATATCGTCGTCATCATCATCATCATCATCACCATCATCATCGTCGTTGTTGTCGTCGTCGTTGCGGTACACATCGAAACTGGTCGTCTCTCCTCGTCGTAACCGCTCTCACCCCTCGACGAGAATACGTGCATCATCGACTGTGGGGGAAAGGGGCAACAAAATGCACCAATGAAAACGTTCGAAAACAGGCGCTGCCACAATATTGTCGAACGACGGGCGGCGCCTACCTGGTGATTGGAGAAACGAGCGTATCCGCTCACTGTTGGACTTCTCTACACACTGTACGAACTGCTGGGTAGGTGGCGGTAGTGGAGGGGTTGATTTTTGCTGTAGGAATTCGACGACGTGCCTTCAACTTTCAGTATAGTCGCGAAGTGTCTGTCGAAGACATATACGCGCGTGCTATCTTTACAAACAAAAATAAATTTAAATAAACACAAAAAAACATTAAAAAATTAATACTTGATTTTTCTTTTTTCAATCGTGATAAACTAATAAATTATTATCGTATAGTTTTTTGTTTTTTTTTTGTGATAAATTTTCTTTTATTTTTGGTTCTATGCGATGTCACGTGCGTACCTGTTAAAACGACATATCGAAACCGAACCGGGCCTACTAGACTTTGCCAAAGTGAAACGTGACATTTACTACGAATTGCATAAATCGGCCATTTGTAACAGCACCAGCAGCAACAGCAGCAGCAGCAGTAACAGCGAACCGATACGTATCTATGGCCAGCCGTACTATCACCACCACCACCATCATCACCACCACAGACTGGAGCACACATCTCTGGATGCGATATACGCGGATGAACCTCTCTCGTTGGCAGCACCTCTTGACCTCTCCATCAAGTCGAGCACGCCGATAACTCCGCCGTCCACACCATCGCCCTGTCTATCGGTGCGTAAATCCAAATGCGAAGAATCACCGCATACCACCCCGAGGAAGCATCAACCACCAGCTACTTTAGCAGCAGCACTGGCGACAGCGGCCGCACGTAAAAGCAATGCCACATCTTCCACCACCACTACCACCGCCTCCAGCACCATCACCACTACCACAACCATCACCACCTCCGGCCCTACCTCCGGCACTACCATCTCCACCGCCGCCGGTAAGCCCAAGAAACAGAAAGCAAACCGTAAGTTAAACTTCGACGAGGATAAATCGTCTCCGGTATCCGGTACCATAATTCGCGATCGATCCGAACTGAGCGATGCCCACGTTGTGGTGCAAAAGGGTGACATCGACCCCATGTACAACGTGGTCGAGGTGACCGAGGAGGCGAAAGCCGAGCTGGCCAAAATCGAGAACAAAATCGGCGACTACGTGTGCAAGCTGTGCCACGAGATGTACAACGACGCGTTCAGCCTGGCGCAGCATCGATGCTCATGCATTATACACGTCGAGTACAAGTGCCCGGAGTGCGAAAAAGTATTCAACTGTCCGGCTAACCTGGCGTCGCATCGACGATGGCATAAACCGAAAATGGGTGCTGCTGCCGCCGCCGCCGCCGCCGCTGCCGCTTCCACCACAGCGTCATTATCTGCTAAAAGCCACAACACCGACAGCACCGTCGCCAGCAGCAACATCAGCGACGTTGCTACTGCTGCTACAGCAGTGACCAGCCTAAAGGCCAGCATCTACCAGCAACACCATCATACGCAGGAGCAGCTGCAGGACGTGTACGAGCGGGCGGTCGTCGGTGCTGCCGAAGATTCGGAATCGGACGGCGACCTCCACATACCGTGTCCCGTTTGCGGAAAATCGTTTCGCAAGCAAACGTCGTTGCGCAAACATCTGAATTCGCATCATATGGCCGAGTTGCAGCACAGTCTTCGACCGACGCCAACGCCACCCTTCGGATTCCATCACATAGCGGCCGCCAACTGACCTTTGCTACCGGCGGAATGTTACGCCGCACTTTGGTACAGCCATTCGGTGAGTGACCTTTCGCAATATACTTCGCGCCTATACCAGCAGCAGCAGCAACACCACCACCACCACCACCACCATCAGCAGCTGCAGCAGCAACACCAGTTTTACGTCTAGTCAGCGATTCTAGTCATCGGCAAGCTTCGGGCGTGTACGTCCTCGGCTGCGGCGAACGCAGATTCTAGTCGACCAAAGGAGGTTTTCTAGTCGCTTGGGAGTCGGTACACTCTCCCCTAAAAAGTGTACGTAGTCATTTTCGCATATACGTTAGGTATCCATCTAGTCGTGTGATTCTAGTCCGCCATCGAAGGTGTGCATGTGAAACGAGTCTAGTCAGTCGCGTGTGGACGAATGCTGGTCACAGTGAAACGTTTGTATAAATCGTGTGCTCTAGTCAACCTTTCTAGTCATTGTAAACAAAAAAAAAAGAAAAAAAAAAGAAAAAAAGAAAAAAAAAGAAAAAAGAAATTCGGTCTTTGTAGGTTTGTACACTGTATAGGCGTGTGTATAGGCTATGGTAGGTTAGCCTATACGGCTGGCCAATTGCGTTTCGTAGGCTTCAAAGTACGGAGTACCGTGCCGTTTGGATTTGTCAGATCTGCAAAACGGCGTAATGTAGGGCTGGTGTAAGCCCATTTTCTATTTGTTTTTTTACTTTACTTTTTAACTTTTCGAATTGTTAACCATTGACTTTCCTCGCCGAGGAAATTATTTTTTAGGCTAATTAACGATTTTTAAAGCGTGAAGCGTATCGTCGCCATTGCATAACCCTTTTGGAATTTTTAGTCGTAAAAGGATGTTTGATTGGTAACATTTTCGTAATTTACTCTATAGCCTCCACAGTAAAAAAATTTTTTAAATTGTATTTCATGACATATCTGCGTAACTTATGTATAGTGTTCTGTGTACGGAGTGTGGGAAAGACTACGTAGGCTTTATAGCAAAAAAGTGCGAAACCAAGTTTTAGACTCTCTACAACTCTGCAAGTTACCTGTCACGATTGAGAACTCAGTTCAACCCCTAAGATTTTAGATCAGTCTCTGCCGAGAAGTTCTGCACTTTTTTCAATATAACAGTTTGTTGAAAAAAGTTATTATTACTTTCGCTATTTCTTCTATAATGAGCAGAGCTTCTGGGTTTACGAGCAATACAGCAAAAAATAAATTCTACAATAAAATTTTGAAAACAGTCGTATAGTCTTAGTAAAATTATGACAATGAGGGAGCAATACAACAGGATTTAATAAAAAGTCACCACTGCGAAAAAAATTCGAAATTTCTGCTGGATTTGGCTGTTATTTTATTTACGCTAAATTTCTTTCGACTAAAACGTGTGATGAATCGTAATTTTTTTGTGTCGGTATAATTTTCAACGTTGTTTGGTACACGTACGAATAAAATTATTATTTTTTTCGATACCTAGTTGCCTTATTTTTATTAATTATGAATTTTTTTAAACATCCGAAATTTAAGGGAAAAAATGTTAAATTAATGTTAACATGTTTTTGTAATTTTCACCTCTATAGATTGCTAGGGTAAGAATTTTTAGGGGTTTATAATCGAAAAGTATTCTTTGAGAGTGCCCAAAATATGCATTTTTAATTTTACGCGCATATTTCCTAAAAAACGAGAAAATTTCTAGAATATTCTCTAAAAATTTGGAAAATCGAGTTCCACTGCCTTAAAACCTCACGATTTATATTTTCATCACTGAAACAGTGAAAGGAAAAAACGAAATTAATAGGTTTAAATCTAACAAAACGTTGAAAAAAAATTTAAAACGGAAAACTTGTTTTTTGCCGAATATTGTTAATAAAAAAAATTTTATTTAAAAATAACATGGTGGAAAAACGTATTTTTACCAAAATATGTTAAAAGAATATGCATTTATGCCAATGTAGGTATGTCAAAAAAAAAAAAAAAAATTTTTTTTGTTTAATTTGCGGTAGTAAAGAAGAATTATTTTTGGAAAATATGTTGGAAGAACTCATTTTTATCAAAATATGTCAAAACACATGCATTTATACCAAAATATTTCGCACACTGACGTAGCGAAAGACTTTTTTAAGGAGGGTAAATTTTTGAAATTTCAAACAGCAAAAAATTGCAGAATCTTTTCTCTCTAAAAAAAAAAAAAAAAAAAAAAAAGAAAAAAATCATCAACTGGCATGATTTGCCGGTTAGTAGGTATAACCGCTAATTTTTCCAACTCCTAAATTACTAACTGTTGAAAAATTTTCAGTGCCTAAAAGAAACAAACAAAATGATCATTAACTTTCACGGTTTGCCAACAGCCCAACTGATGAAAGGAAAAATCCAACTTATCAACATCCCAGGGAGGCAACCTGCCCTCTTTGCCCCATTAACTCCGTCTTTCATGTCACAAAAAAAGATATTTATCCCGAAATAATATAAGTTTATGTGAAAAAATGGATTTATTCCAAAATATGCGAAAATAAGGTGAAATATAATTGGCATTTTTGGAATCAGAATACTGCGAATCCTAAAAGTGATAGAAAACCCTTCAGGAATTGGAAACAAAAAAATGTCTTTCCATAAAAATCCTTATCCTATAGTTTACATTAGAACGTTAGATTTTTTTCACTAAAATCTCAGGTAAAAATTTGTACGAAATGAGTTAAATGTCTTAAATCATTCGAGTCCGAGTAAAATATCCGGTTATTTTCTTCAAGTTTATTGATTTATTTCTTCTAGAAAAAGTCATGTGAGGATTAATTTATTCTTATTAGGTAACTCATTTTTTTTAACTTCAAATTTGAACCCAATTTAGAAATTGCAGATACTTATTTATATAATAAGCTAACATCAAAAGTGAATATATTTGGCTAATAATTTATATTATTGTATTTTTGGTTTGATGAAAATCTCCAATTTATTCACTGATTTTAAATTAGTTTGAAGTAGGCAGTATTGGTTCATTAACCATTTCAACATCCTTGAAAATTCATGAATTTTTTGTTTGGAGAAATTTTACTGATTTTTCGTTAAAATTGTTTGATTTTCTTTCTCCGAAAAACCGCTACCTTTTGTGAAGAATTGTGAATTTTTTGAAAAAAATTCTTTATTTTGCAGTGTTGGTATAAAAATTATTTGAAAGCTTGTATACAATACTTGGTTGGTCATTAATTCTCAGATGAACTGGAAGAGCAATTCGTTCCCCTGTTTTTCAAAAACACCGCAGTTTGTACTTTAGTTCTTACAGTACTCGAATACCGAAAAATATAGGTAAACCACTACCACTGCACATAATAGATAGGTACATCGATTCATTTCATACGAATCGTATTCTGTTTTACCTTAAGCTTCTATAGGCTATCTACATATATTATACAGGGTGGTTCAACCTTTAGTTTTCTTTGTTTTTGAAGTTACGAAAGTTGTTCAAGGTGACTACCCATAATTTTTAACGTACATTTACCTAATTTTTGAATTTATCATTGAAAATTTAATGCAATCTCTGAATATACCAAAAGCTGGACCTAACTTCGTTTTTTGTGTTTTTCTATTTAGATTTTAAAACAAGAGAAAATTTCATAGGGACGTCAATTTTCATCGTTATGGTATAAAACCGAAATTTTTCCTAAATTCTATGAAAATTCAACACTTTTTCCTAAAAAAAATTTTAGTTATTAAATTCGTAAATATTCATTACAAAAATAGGCTACCCTATACGTTTAATTGTAGTATTCATGTTTTTGAAAGTCTCAAATATACATTTCTTTACTTTAATCATTCCTTTAGTGTGCAGACATTATTCTTCAATTCCATCGAATTTTTATGATAAAAATTTTCAATTAGCTTAAACTTCAATTAATTCCAGTCTTTAAACCTAGAACTTATTGGAGAAATTTTAAAAGGATTATTTTTTTCTTTTTAGTACATTTTTTATTTTTCATTTTTTGAAATCGGTTCTATTTTTTGAAAAAAATTATTAAATCGTCATAATCCTTTTTCATCTATTTTAATGCAAATTTTAAAAGAATTATTTTTCTCTTTTCAGAGCATTTTTATTTATTTTTTTTTTTTTTTGATGTTGGTTAGGTACCTACCATTTAGATAAAAAAAAATTTTCAGAAATTTTCCATTTTAACGTTAGCAGCGATATTGCTTCAAAACTACCAGTTTTATTTAAAAATACCTAACTCAAAAATTACCTCCTCAAATCTGAAAATAATTGGATGGGTCCACCATGGGATCATACTCTATCATTTAAAAAACAGTTTATCAAAATCGGTGTCCAGGTTAAGAAGTTATGCTGGGACAAACATAAAAAAATACGTATAAACCGATTGAATTGATAGTAATCTGGATTGAATTGATAACCTCGTCTTTTTCTTTCTGAAATAGGATAAAAAGTAAATTGTAATCTATGTAGCCCTAACACCTATGACTTGTGAAATTTTATGAAACTAGGAGATTAAAATTTCTAATCTTTTGAATTTTCTACCATTTTTGAAGATTTTTGGATAATTTTGTTTGTGTTACATGCTGGTTCAAGTTGCATTATTTTAATTATTTTGATTTTTGAACATGAACATAGATGTCTGGAGTGTAAACACATTTTGCTAAACCCAAAATCTCAAAATAAAATTATAATTTGTGAAATAAACAAAAAAAAAACAAAAAAAAAAAAAAAAACAGAACTTTGAAATAATTCCTGATCAAAATTTTGTCTCAGCTGTTGTAACTCACACATTTGTCAAAAAAAAGCGTCCGTTCCGCTGAGGCTTTACTCATGGAGGATTGATGTGTAAACATAATAATAATCTCACGTGTCATGTAACACACACAAATGAGAGTTACAATTGTAATTACGCGAATCTGACAATTGTAACTCTCATTTTGCCCCTACCATAGACCAAGTGCTAAGACGTTTACACATCAATATTATCTCACAATAAAAATAACATTTGTGTTAAATTGGTTGCCTAACTGCGAAGTCTTATAACTTAAGTGAACCTTAAAAATTAATTTCAATATTGCATCTCATCCACCTTCTCCTTCTGGTATTCATACTAATAGAGTTTAGATAACGCGTGTTTTGAACTAACTCTGTGCATTTAAAAATGAATTCAAGATATCTTATCTACAGTTTATTTTGTTATACCTACTCCACCTGATTTTTGCTGAATTTAGCTTAAACCTCATGATAACCGAAGTTTTTAGCAAGTTTTTATTTCAAATTTGACCGTTTCGAGGTGAAATTCGCGGCTGAAACTACGATACTTTTTTGTCTCTTCATAATTGATGCAAGCTGTTTAGTTAACATCTAGCTTTATTTTTATCTGAACATCGTTTGGCTACAGGGTGGATGCACCAATTACTGACCATGTTCCACTAATTTATTACCTACTTGTATAATGATACGCTAATATCAAGGGTCTGGTTGTTCTGTAATTGGTAACACTGATCTGACATCTTAATATAATTTTTAAAACATAGGTACCTATGCTTTGAATATCTTACCTTGACTTTACAGGGATAATGTCGGGTTATGAAAAAAAAAAATTTTGTACGTGTTCTAAAATTTGTTGTAAATTAGGTACCAAAATTGCTAAGAATTGTTTAAGGAAAGTCACAGTTGAATTTCTTTTATTGTGAGAAATGGAATTCCAATTATGGTACACAATAATAGTAGTAGTGGTTCTTATTCGGTAAGAAATTACAAATCCAATGATATATTTAAACAATCCAGTGTAGTCAACTTTGTATTTTGAAAGCTTTCTGATCAGTCACTAGTGTTTTAAAAATTTTGAATTCTTTTGGATAAGTATTACATTTCACGTGTGCATTTGAGAGGTAGATGTGCCAAATTCAATACCACATAACAAAAAAAAAAAAAAGCTAAATACGCAGAAGTCTTTAATTTAGTTATTCACTTGAATACTTTTTCTCCGTTTTTTTATAGACGCAACTGGAAACACCCGACAGAACACCCTCTTTGTCTGATTATAGACGCTCGTTATAATTAGGTATTTGATTTATATTTCAAAAAATTTTGATCAATTTTCAATGACTGGAAAACCAAATAGAAGAATAACTTCCTTAACCCGATCAATCACTGGTGCATCCACCCTATGCTACACCTTATGCTACACCCTATGCTACAGTTAAGTTAAGTTCATAACTTCTTTCAAAATCTACTTACCATCATTAATTCTTCAGCACCATACAAAAGAATTGTTGATGAAAATATTAATTAGCCTCGATTAAGATAACATCAGTCAAGATTTGTCTGAAAGTAGGTATAGGCTATAATGATGGTAGAATACCTAGGTAGGTAGATAGGATACCTATATAATTATTATAATGTTGAATGTTTGATTTTGTTGGCGTATCAGCGATTTCTATCCTTTGTGACTATCTATGGGATAGAAAAAGCTTAAGTAAAATTTAGTAGAAATCAGTAGTCTATATTTTCTTATAATTATTCAAAATGAATAAATTTGGCTTAAACTATAGCGCACAAGAACGACTGATCTTGTCTCTCTTAGCTCCTTCTACTTTTTTTATTCTTTTTATTTTTAAATTGAAATTAACTTATTTATAATCTCAGATTAGAGAACTTCTAAAAAAAAAATTTTTTTTCATAAATTTGAAAAAAAACAAAACCACTAAATTTTCAACTCTCCATATGAATTTATGCAAGATCTGTTGTTTTTGCAGTCTATCATCGAAATGTTGACAATTAGCTTCAATTTCAAGATTATAATTCGTGTTTCATTACAAAAATGTTAATTTAGTAGGTATCCAACCGCTGAACACTCATTAGCTTCTCCTTTCCTACAAAACTAGATTCTCTAATGAGGTAAAATTTCAAAGAAAGCTAGTCCATTTGATATTCTTCCAAAGGCTTTTTCATCGAGTAGAAGAAGAAAAAAAAACATGAGAATATTTCGAAATATGAGGTCTAAATCATCAATTTCCATCTTTCATGTTTTTAAATTCGCCCAAAAATTACTTAATAGCTTTACTAAAATGAGTCAACCCTCTATTTTGATAAAATTCCCCCTTTATTCTCCCTCCTCTTCCCAGTATTATTTATACGTTCCTCGATGAGTAGGTTTTTATAAACTTACAGCTGTTAGACGAGTAAACAAAATTTCAATGATTCATAACATGCAGTAAAATTAACTGTAAAATTAATTTGTCTGCAAATTCATGTACACTGTTTAAATTACACCATACAGTACGATTATTAAGATTTAGTCATTGAATAAAAAAATTTTTCGATTCGAACTGGTGCATAACCTTAACCTTGAATCAGCTTTGATGTAGCCATAATATTGTAAAACAGAATACGATTGGGCTATACGTATCTCCCGAATTAAATTTGGTATTTTTGCAAGAAATTTCGGTTGTCCACAAAAATAATCCGGAAAATAAATGTTTTTAGAAGTTACTCAACCAAATGCGTTTGAAGTTTACTTTTCTTTCTTCTCCAAAAAAAAAAAATATAGACTTTCATTCTTTTCACACTAACTGCCTACCTTATTTGCCATTTATTGAGCCAAATTGCGTGCATAAAAACCTCCATTAACATTTTTTTATCGTAGATATACTATTATACGGTAGTCCATTCGTTATAGGTGGAGTATTTTCAACAAACGTGTACAATAATATGTTTCAATCGAAATACCTATAAATGTGAAAGAGAAAATTCGTCGCTTTTCCGGTTAATTTTTTTCACGTTTCAGTATTTATACGGTTACAAAATGTCAAAACTTTGTAATTAAAAAAATTTTCTAAAAATTTTAATTTAACGATTTGATCAGTTCTCATTTGTGCATACAGTAAACGAAGACCTAGGTACTTTTTTTAATCATCGTCCCCCACCCTCACAAAAAATAAAATAAATAAATAGGTAGGTAAATAAATAAATGAATAAATGAATAAATAAAATACATGTCGTAGGAAGAAAAAATTATTATTTTAATTTTCTGATTACATATTGTTATTTCATATTTGCAATGGCGCAGCAAGGAGGTTCCAGAACTATAAAAAAAGCAAAAAAAAAAAACAGAAAACAAAAATACACAAAAAAATCGAAAGAAAACCAGGAATAAAAAATTTAAAACCTCGTACAAAATAAAATTCTTGCCACACCACCGAGTCATTTATGAATAAAACTTCAAATCGATTAAAACGTAGAATGAATTTTGAAAATTTCAAATTTAAGTACAACTTTCGAAATGACTTGAGTGTAAATGAGTAATTTCATCTGTCTTTATTTTTTAGTATTTTTTTGAAGCATTAAAATTTATTACACTCGGTCTTAGTACACCGTGCGTCTCCAAATATTGTAATTCATTCGATTAACGTTTACTTATTGGTATTGAAAAAAGAATTTCACCATAACTTACATGACGTGACTTCAATGTGTGATATTGTTGACGATACGCTTCTTGCATTTATTTAGTAGATTAAAGTTTAATTTTATTTGTTATTTCAGGCGGTGGTATTTGTAAAAGTGTACGCAAAATATCTCGATACAATTTTCATTATAACTCCATTTCACTTTTTTTTTTTTTTTTTTTTTTAATTTTTAACAAAGTGACAGTTCGAAGCAGTTTATCAAAGGGGGTAGTTAAATTCCTAATTTAATCAAACTTTTTCTTACAAGAAAATTAAATTCACAAGCAAAAGAAAAAAGAAGGTAACAGTTGGAACGATTTTCCTAATCGCGCTCAGAGAAATTTTTTGTAATTTTTAGTAATTTTGATTATGAAATACATTTTTAGCGGACCAATGCACACTGTATGGTCAAGTCCACGTATATGGTACAACAAATTAAAATCTGTATAGTCTAATCAATTTAATCACACAATGAGTATTGGTCTGCTGAGAGTATACAACATTGAAATTCATTATTGTTATGCAGTGGAAACCGTTTATTGAGGACACCAGATAGAGGGGACAACTGCTTAATTGGGATAAATTTCGAAAATATCACAACAAATGACGTAAAACTATAGGAAATCAGATCTCTTATTGGGGACAATGCATCGGTTTATTGGGACAAAAGAAGTCCATAGGCAAGGAAAAATTACACTTAAACGGTTAGGTATTGAAAGTGATGATAATCTTACTTCAATTCATTAGTGAAAATATATATTATGTTAGTTTTTGTAATTATTCTTCCAGAATTTTATAATTATTTTGTGTTGTCTTGAGCCTATTAATTTCAGTTTAGGTCGCGAAAAAATACCTCTTACCATATTCTTCTAACCAAAACCCCAAGTTATCTTTTTTTTTTTTTTTAAATATTTGTAAGCGTGTATAATTACTCAATAATTTAACTGTTTTTAATGTGACTACCAGAAATCCAATACTGACATTCACCATTAATTTTTTAATTTTTTTTTATTTGAATTTTCAAAATTGTTTAATAGGGATGAAAAGAGTACCGCCCAATGTGTCCCTATTAAGAGATTTCCGCTGTGAATTACAAAACATTTTTTTCAATCATTGCAATTTATCCAACTGAAATCGAATAATGGCGGTGAGATACCCCTCATACCTATTCTTGAAAACCCCTTGTTTGTACTTAACAGAAAGGAAACACATTTAATAGGTACTTAATAGGTACGACAGTAGGGGAGACAGGGATTCCATGGAAAACATTTTTCCTTTTTATCTCTGGTTCAAGCTAGAATTAAGTTACAAATTTAAGACCAATAAATTTGAAAAGAAGGAACCTTTATCTACAAAACAAAACTAAAAGAAATAATTCACATGTAATAGATTTTTTTATAATTCCATTTTAAAGGGGGTAACCTTTTTTTTTCTACTGTGGGACTGAGGGTGGTTTACCATAGTACAAATTAAATCCTCTACAAAAAAATATTTTTAAACCAAAAAATTAAATTTATTTTATATACAAAATAAAGAATAAAGTGCACTGCATCTAAAAGTAATTATATTTAGATAACAGATGATATCTGCTATTTGAATTGTAATAATATAACTATTATTAGAAAAATTGATTGTTTTTCAATTGTGACACTTTTCTCATGAATTTACTAATTTAAGAAATCTTTCACAGTGTCCTATACTTTCTCATGATCCAATGGTTCATGTTTTTGAGCAGTTTAAATTCGGAAAATTACTTATAAAAAATTAAAGGTATTTTTAGTATGTTCCACAGTACACCAACAAATTGGTACACCAGGTTTACCTTCTTACCATAAATTAACATTATTTTTAATCTAAGTGCTTTTGAGTGTCTATAAATCTGAATAGTTAATTACTGACTATTAAACTTCTTTAAAAATTCAAAAATTTGAGTACTCAACTTCTCTCCCATTGGTCACACTTTTTTTGAGTTATCAAAATTTTACTTTTGGTATAATTTTGATAAATATTGCGCTAACTTTTGAACAAAGAACTAGCTAATGGTAGTAAACGGATGAAGTATTTCCAGGTGTATGATACATAATGCAATGGGATCAGTTTGTTCAAAAATTAAAAAGTGGTCAGTTTTGTCCATGGTACACTTGCTCCGTGGTACCCCGGTCTCCCCTACCTATTATGACTTATATTTTTAGTTTGTTTTCAAAATTTTACTGCGAAATCATAAATGCTATGAAGGATAGTTTGAAAAATATGGTTAAAAAACATACTGTTTAAATATAAGGAATATAATATACAATGAACACCTAAGGTCGTCTGAATAATGATTGAAAAATATCTTTTAATAACTATATTAATACTATTAATCGGCTTTTTTCATAAAATGGGTGAAGGCCAGGGGTGAATCTTGAAATTTTGAAAGTGAAAAACAGACCTTTGTAATGAAAGCTATAGGGCATAATTATATTATACTTTTTACTATGTAATTCAAAAGAATAATTCGAAAAAATACACAATTTGAAACCTCCGTTTTCTCCAATATCCAGTTCCCCTTAAAATTTGAAGGAATATTCAAACCTAAAAGATAAATGTGACGGACATAAATTTTCTTTAGAAAAAATAAACTATAATGGAGCTAAGTAACCCCTATGAAGGTGATTTTAAAGACAAATATCTGTAGTTTGTTTGTTTTTTTTTTACTTAATTCAAAATACATTAAATTTAACGCTGAATTTCTCCAACCTCAAAAATTATCGTTTGAAGTAAAACTGGAAATTTGTATATATGCGATTTTAGTTAATCGAATACTATAGTTTATTGAAGTTTGTTGGTTTTTACACCATTAAAAAGGTTTCCCAGTAGTGATATTAATGACTTTTAAGACACTTTAAATCCAGTTTTTATGTTTAAAAAAAAATATATATGATCAAAAACAAAAGTGGTCCTGTCGTAGTCAAGTTCTGATTTTTTTCAATATTATACAAAATTTTCTGGGAATCTGAGGCCAAACTTTAGCAGTTAGTAACTTAGTTAACTCAATAAAATAAGAGAAAAAACGTTATTACAACATCAATAGCCTGTAATGCGTCTTTCTTTTAATTGATGAAACTTGAAATATTTTATAGCTCCTATAACGCGAAATATAGGCCAAATTTTTACGTAACATTTTTCACTCATCTCATCGTGTCCGTACGTTGAGACTTCTACAGTAAGCTACAAACCTATACTGCGGTCTGCCAGTCGATTTCTAGTGTTATAAAATTACTCCTACTAAAAATTAGTATGCAATTTCATGTACACACATACACAAAATGTAGAGTATCTCTTTCACGTAGGTAGGCAGACATTTTGTTACTTGTTTTATCAAGTACCGTAACCTACCACCGAAGTTAGGCAGTTGATTCTCCAAGTTCGGCAGTCAAAAATATATAATTTATCGTTTGAAAAATTATCCCTATAAATCTGAATTAAGAATAATTTCATTTATAAAAGCTCAAGTCGTGAATATTTTTTAAATCATAAACCTGAAAGAAAAAACTTGATTCCAGTCAATTTTAATTCAAATTATAAAAGCGAATTGATAGGTATAACGAATGTCGGTAGCTTTTTGTTTATTTTTGTTTATTTTCTCGAAGATATCAGACAGTCTACTCGAATTTATGTGATTCGAATCGTATGAAAGTAAAAAATGAAAAAATTCAATTAATTATGAAATATCGACTTCCTGAGTTTTATTCCTATTTTTGGTTAGAATTTTACCGTTTGAAAAACTTGTTTTTCAGTATTTTTAATTACTACTAATAACTATAGAATCGGGAATACGATTTTTATCGTATTCTTTTCTTACTTATGTTCTTTCCTTTTAGATTATGATTAACACCATTTTCGGATATTTTCCACTATTGCATTCAGAGTAAAGGCAAGACGCGTGGAAAAGCACCGATTGTGGGTCGTAGATCACGAATATATAGGTCACTCAAACAATATAATACCAGGAGCTCTTCGAGTGGGGGTTGTACGGGTTGTCTTACCCCTACTGGTTTGATCTCAGTTGGCAAAACCAGTATGCAATTGGCAAAATCGTGTAACTAATGACTTTTTTTTTGTTTGTTAATTTATCAATTTTTCTAAAACTGAAAACTTTCTTGAATAAAAGTTGGCTAAATTAGGAATTTCACCCCTCCTATGTCTGACTCTGAACTAGTTCGAAGAGCCACTGTATAATATGTACATACATACATACATATATTTCCACTTTTTACTTATTTTGGCATTTTTTGAGAGTTTGTGGAAACTGCGATTTTTGACCCGAGGGCATGAAACGGGGGATAGTAATATAGATTTTCATAGGGTACATATTCGTGTTAGAATGTTTAAAATTCATCTTGTCGTGTACGAGGAATGGGTTCTCAAAATTTAACAAATCCCCACATTGTGATACTGATAACTCAAATTGAAATATTTTGACCTTAAATTTTTATGGTACTCAAAGAATATTAAGAACTGGTATTGCATTGAATTTGAGCAAAATCGGTCGACTGGCTTGTGAATAGCAGTCAATAGAAAATTTAACACTTTCAAAAAACACCCTTACCGCCGTTGATACGTGGAAGGATGTTTCTCATTCCCAATTCGATTAACAGAAAATTTAAAGACCCTTAAAACTTTTCAAAAAGCCTTATCCCCACATTTAGGCTACAAAATGTGGTAAAAGCGAGGGGGACCAAGAGAAAAAAAACACAAAAACTTTTAAGTTGTTCCTTCGAGGAAGAAGACCTGTTGCATACAAAATTACTACCATCATAAAAACGGTGTTACGCCTGGTCTCGGTTCGGTATGCAACCCTACTTCACACAATTGTTATTATGTTTACATAATACCACCGCCGCGTTTTAATTCCCTTTTATACGAGGGCGTAATTTGATCAGTGATACCAAAAATATAGCTTTAAGATTTTTTTATTTTGTCGAATAATAATTCCGTTTTAAGTTTCGTTTATTTTATTTTATTTTCATTTTAAGTATTTTGCTTTTCGTTTAAATCGAAAATGAGGGACGCTAGTCAGTATTATTTCTAATTTATGTATTTAATCTAGTCTTTTTTTCCCCCAACAATAGTCGATATTTTTGAATATCATAATTATTCCGCAAATTTACAAGCAGTGCAATAGATACGAGTTAAATTTATTTTAAGTCTGCTTTTTTAAATTTGTTTTTATTTTTATTTTTATTTTTATTTTTTTCAAATATTCCAACATTTTCTCTAGTTGAAGTTTAGAATGTTTTGTAATGAATGAACGAAACGCTGAGTCATAAACGCACCATATGGATCCTAAAAAACTGATGTACTTAAACTTTTTTTTGGCTACAAATCATTTTCTCACTATCGTTTTTACCATTTTCAAAAATTTCTAAAATGCGAAAGTACTAATTTTTCTGGAGACTTTCGCCATTTTAATTTTCTTCTAATTATTGTACAACCAAGTCTTTTGGCCCATCATGACGAAAAAGACGTAAAAAAAAATGTTCTCTGTCGGGTAAAGTGTCTAATAGCTTAAGCTTTTTTTTTTTTATTTTTTAAAATTTTCTTAGTTCTTTTAGTTAATTATTTTAGACGGGGTTCTTATAGCCTCTTTCTTTCCCTGAAGCCCTGTATCCTGCCATTTTTTGCCACCGAGTAAGAGGTGGCAAAAATTATATTTCGATATTTTTGACAAGTATAGAAAAATTAATTTATACTAATATTATTAATGATAGTAAAAATAGTATTATTAACTTTGTTTTAAGTTCTTTTTTTCTTCTTACTAACACGGTTGAGTGGTTTTCTAGTCATAAAAAGATTTTTGGAAAAAAATCTTTTTTAATTTTATGCATTAAGGATAACCTATTAAAAATAGTAATAATTTTGTAACTTAATTAACTTAAAACGCAACTAATTTTAATTTTTTTCTTTCCCTTCTTTAATTTTGGATTACCATCTATTTAATTACTAGGCGAAAATGATAATCGTTTATTCTAAGTCATAATAATATAATAATATATTTTAATTTATATATTTTATTCAAAACAGCTCTGTACATACCAAATATTGACATTTAGGTTGTTTCCCCATCCTCCCCATTCCCCCATCAATAATATCATTTAGTACTATAATACGTCCTTTCATTTTTTTTTTGACAATATTTTTTCCTCCTTTACTTTTTTTTTTATCATTATTATTATATTGTTACGGGTCAATTTAAAAAATAAAAAAATGTGTTAATACCTATCTTCCAAAGCATATAATTTTGTTTAAAAAAAAAAGTTACAAATTACATGTCGATGTATGTCTGCCCTTATGTACGTTTTTTTACGTGTATTATATGTTAAAGATTAAAATGTTACATGGTTTTCTCATTTTTTACATGTACTTATATCATGTTGTTTTGTTTAATTATAGATACCATTTTTTCTTCTTTTTTTTTTTTACCTAGTTTCAGTTTTGTAAATGTCGCACATGTATTGAATGTATTGTTCGTATGCTATTAATGTAAAATAAATATATATATATTTTTTTAATTTGGCCTACTTTATCTCGAAATATAAGAAATTTTTCAAAGTTCCTGTAATAGTATGGAGCTGCTATATACACGTGCTTATTTTTCTTACATTATAGTTACAAAATGTCTAGGAAAAAGCAAATAAGTTCTATTTACTGTACTTCACGAGCAGTGGCGTAGCGTGAAAAATTTGGTTAAGAAGATAATTTTTTCATTAGATTTCATGTAGGTACAATTTTATTGTTCTTCGAATACCAATGGACCCAAAAGATATAAATACTTTCTTCTGTTGTTTGAATCGTTACTTTCTCTATGGCCTCTAAATGCTAATTCTTGACGAGCAAGGAAACAAACACAATCAATCAATGTTCCATCAATTTTTCTATTTCATTTCACTTTTTCATTGGGATGAATTTCTTGTATACTCAAAGATTCAGAAAGACTGTGATCAATAAGAATTGTTTTATATAACAGATGATACAATTCACGATGCCTTATAAATTTGAAATGGTAATTTCGAGGATGCCTGTTTTATGGCTTTTTTTCTCAAACAGTACTTAAGGGACAGTGATGAAATACTAACAATTAATAGACAAGTGCCAACCAGAACAACTTTCATGCGGACGTCAATGTCGAGTAGAAACTAAATACCAAATTTATGAGCTCGATTAAAAAATTCTTGAGCAAAACCTGCCCATTACTTCGAAATTTTTCCAATAATATCTCTATTGTTACACAAAATCTGAAATATTGTTCACCAAAATTAATGAATCTAAGATACATAATCATAGACATACTAAAAAATAATGAAAAAACAACAGCTCTGTTTGATAGGACTACACCAACTTACACCAACTTACACCAACCTACACCAGAAGGGCAATTCCACAAATGTAAGAATGTTATACATCTTTGTGCTAAGTTTTACTAAAATATTTGTGGAATATCTCCACTGGTGTAGGTTGATGTAAGTTAGTGTAATCCTATCAAACAGAGTTAATGAGAACAACATTACTCTCATGAATTTTGCATAACTTCTTTTTTTCATGTACATATGTAGGTACCTAACTTAGTTTTTTCAATGGAGCCATAGATGAAGAAATAATCTTCAATTTTATCCTTTCAATCCCTATACTATCAAATCCTAGTGATTATTTGCAACATTTTCACATTTCTCAGGAATCGAAATTAAAGTGCCAAATTCAACGCACCAGTTGAGAATAAGAAAAATAAATTACTTCAATTAAAGGTAGAGATAACTGAAAAGAAAAGAAAAGAAAAAACAATTAGTTATATGAATTAATTTTCGATTGATTCGAATTAGGTGAGTTTCATTGGATGTTAAGGAAAAATGTGATTTGGATATAACCAATGAAATTTGAAAGACATGACATAAAGTGGTAGTGTCCAATAAATTAGTAGGAATTAGAATAAGTCCATACTATTGAGATATATTCAGAGAAAATGTGATATCATTAATATGGACAAAAACAGTTTGTAGAAAGAAAATAGTGATGTCATCAGACAAGTCAAGACTTGAAAAACAAGTTTGTTATTAACTAAAATGATGCGTGTAGAAGGAAGGATAAAGGTGAGAAAATGTTGTGAATGATATAGGAAAATACGAATTTGGAGTAGATGTATTATTTTGAAGTGAATGACATGAAAATATCATTACACCCCCAAAATGTTTTACTTTTTTTTAATAAAAATTTTCAAGTAAAAAAATTTTTCTAGAAGCAAGATGTAATGGGTAGGATGGTAGTTGAGAGTTATTGTCATAATGTTTGTCCAAAAATCTCGTTCAATAGCACTGTGGACAGGAGCATTGTTGTGATAGAGAATACAGGAGTTCCTAACAAATTGATTTTTTTTTCAAATTCACACTCTCAAAAGTTTCAAAAGATGAAGACATGATTATCAGATGGTAGAACAGACATGTTTGTCCATTTGGAGTCCATTCTATTCATTTTCGTATTTGAAAAATAAACCAAAGGTATTTGATTTTTTTTTTTTTTGACATGCCCACTTATTGACCTGGCCTCATCCTTTTGTGCTGTCCTCATATAATTACAATTTTTTTATTTTTAACATAAAATTTTCATTTTTATTTTTTTATTCATTTTTTCACTTTCAAAATTCACTCTTAATCCAATTTTGGTTGTAATTGGCTGGTTTTTTGAAATTCTACACTTTCCTAAAAAGTGGCTGCTGCATTTGTTTTTACCTTTTTTTTTCTTTCAAATATTTTTCCACCCTTCCAAAATATGTTGCTCTGGGTGGTCGCCAATTCTGCCATATGGTTGGAATGGCCCAGGTTGGAGTTGTAGAAAATATTTTTGGGATAAGTGGGTAATAGTCTTATTTCTATTTCAAAAACAGATATACTGACATGGGTATGTTCCCACATATAAGCATAATTTTAAGATAAAATGGGCTTCAGTAATGAAATTTAGGTGTCCACTGGCCAGCATTCACTTATGTATCTAACTAAATATTATCAGATGAAAGACCACATACCTGTAGGCAATAAAAATAATCTCTGTTGATGTTCACAATTTCAGTACCATTCATGTCAAATACTAGTAAAATGAAACTATCATATAATTTCAAATAAAACTAAAGAAATACAATAAAGTTATGAAATAAAAAAAAAGAAAACATGAACATGTGAATAATTTTTGTGAAAAGAAAAGTTTATGCAAATTAGAGAAAAAAAATAGGAAAAAAAACTTTACTCGAAGTACCATCTGGTTGATCTTCACTAAAATTGATAGCATGCTATAATAAATTATAATGAATATTTGTTTCAAATTTCATACATATGATCCCAAAATTACGCATTTAGCACCATTATAAAAACAAAAATGGTGGTACTGGAAGTACCATCTGGCCAATCTGCGCCAAAATTGGTAGCATATTACAATGAATTAAAACAAATATTTATTCCAAATTTTGTGGCTATTGGTACAAAGTTGGGCATTTTGTAGTCAAAATATAAACAAAAATTGTGGTACTGGAAGTACCTTCTGGCCAATCCACACCAAAATCAATAAGGTCTGATCCTTGGCTTGGTACAAATGTTTGTACCAAATTTTGTGATTATCAGACAGAAATTACAACCTGTATCATGGGGACAAGAAATTGACTTATACATATCACTATAATAAATGTAAAGGAATATAATTTAAGAGTTAAAATTATGGCTAAGATATTCAGCAAAATTAACAGCGTATGTGCCAGTACCCACACAGCCACACATAGACACAAAAAAATGTTCGTTACTTCCACTGAAACAAGGAATTCTACAGTGTTACCGAGGTATGCCAGCAAAAATCCCGAGTCAGCATAAGCCAAAGCGCCCTAGAGCTTATATATATATATATATGAATTTCCCAAGGTCATGAAATGAAAAACGTACCCTCCCTCAACATTGGGGCCTAATACCGCACCAAGCGTAATAAGTAGATTTTTTAAAGAAAACTTACATAAAAATTAATGCAGTCACACGTTTGAAAACCCCATACACCCTTTTCAAAGGAAGCACAAGGTTAAGGGACTAAGGGTATAGGCGTGAATCATTTTTATTATATATTCAGGAGTCTACCACAACCACATTTCAGGCGTAAAACTTTTTATAACTATTAAGTATGGTAATTCCATTTCAATCCCATTTTTAACCTCATTTTACTGGGCTATAAAATTAATTGGCCTTTCAAAATTTCAGACCAAAACACGAGTGTAAATTTTAATGATATAATTTAAGAAAATAAATAATAAAAACGATCAGCTAAAAGTATTTTTAAATTGAAAGAAATATTTTCGTCCAATAGATAGACATAAGTCCCCTCAAGCTTTTATCCTTAAATTCGTAAATCGTAATTGCATTAGTTAAATGTTGTAAGTAGGTACCTTTGAAAACTTCCACTTTTTGTTTCACTTTCGCAATAAGTTAATTATCGTGGCTAAGAGTTCCAATCCTCGTAGGATACGGGACATAACTTGAGGTTCAGCCACCCACAACCATCTAAAATAAAACAGTTCCGTACATACATAAAGCAAAGTATATATATTATAATATACCTGTAACGTATATTTTCGTCTATTTTTAGAAATGACGAACATATTTGTTCACACATTTTCGAATACCAAAAACGTAGATATTTATCAACAATAATCATCCTATAACTCTTTATAAACAACCACTAAATTACCCGTATTTAATTTTATGTATATAGATATACTTTCTATATATTCATGACCTAATTGTACCTGTCCCTCGAGTATTCGACGAGTCAGCACAACCCTATAATAACAACACCCTACTTCACTTTACCTATCTGACACGTACGTTTTCATACCTTGAACGAGTATATAATCCCTCGATTCAGTGGAATAAGACGCAGTTCCTCGACAGCTACTTCTAAGTACCTGGAACCTCTCTTGTAGACATCTCTAGTGAACAGATAGTCTTGCTTGTTGAATTGTGATTGTATATGTATAAATATTAACGTATATTTATGTACTGTGATGTACAAATTATTATTTTATTAAATGTGTAAACTCACTCATGTGTTTGAAATATTATTGAGTCTCTAACTAATGTTAAGGTCCACGATAGTCTGTGGATGATAAACTTGAATTTATTTTAGAAGTATTACTGCTTTTACAGTACGTGATATTTCGTGTATGGTGTAATACCGAAAGTGGTTCTAATTAGGTACATTACCACCTCTTTTGGCCGTTACAATACCTATCATTAAAAGAAGATATGTAGTCATGTAGGGTTCTAATTATCACCTTGACACGGGGCTTTTGCCTTAAAAGTATTTTCTGAAACTAAGTTGGATTGGACGCCAACATGGTTGAGATGTTACAGATTGACCTTCATGCGAGTCAAGTTGACCAATTGACGATAAAGTTCCATCTTCAATTAGTTCTGAAAACATGCCAGAGAGTTGAAAACTGGAAGCTGACTGAATTATGTTTTGCTTTCTTACAAATTTTACAATAATGACGAGACATGAGCGAAGACTGGCTGAAAAAAGAGATAATATTAAAAAGATCAAGTTGATGATATGCGTCAATAATGCAATTTCTTATACAATTTTTAATCCATAAGTAGGTATACCGTCTCTGTCTCTCTGTACTATGTACCTAAATTAACTATTATTTATTACACTAAGAATGTTAATTATAATAGTATATTACTGAACTAATAAGCAAAACGAGTGATTGTCCATGAGTTGCGTAGTTGCAGCCTCAAACAATAAGTGCTATAATCGCAATAAGTTGATGATCAAGAGTGACTAGTGATTATATAGAGTGGATGACAGTTTTTGGTGTAACGATTTATGAATATGAGGGTTTATCAAGTAGAAATATATTGTTACAGATAACAAGTGGGATTTTGGTTTAAATTGAAAGTAATGGTCCCCGAACCAACATATTGAAAATACCGTACCCTACACCCACTGAGCTAAATTTTCCTGGGGGAAAAAACCACCCAAGTAATGAAAGTAATGATTTATTGTAAATGTATCAAGAACAGTTACTCACTTATGTAAAAAAGTTTTGAATAAAAGTTATTTTCCTAATAATTTTGCACAAAAAATTATTCTTGTTATTTTTGCTTTATACCCCTCCACCTCCTACAAACCCAATCAAAAGTAAGATCCTTTCTCCCAAAGAACATTTTCCAACGTACAAAGATACGCAGAACCGAGATCATCATTACACTCACTCCCTGATTATAAAGTCACATGTCACAGACAGTAGTGGTGAAAATATCGATTGTATCGATATTCTTTTTGAAATATCAATTTTGGAAATATTGATATTTCCCTCAGGAGTATCGGTACGTTTTATCCTTATTTTCCTTACGTTTTACTGCCAAATTTTGAGGTTACAATGAAACTGAAATATTCCAACATGCAACTCCCCCCCCCCCGTATTAATTAGTTTTATTTCTATAAACCTTAAAGATTTTATCATTTAACAATGGATGTATTGTATAGTTGAATTCTCATTATAGGTATCAACTTTGTATCAATCATTTATTAATGGGAAATTAGGAATGGGAAAAATTAAAATATCAATATTTCGCACCACTAACAAATAATAAGGTTAAAAACAAAAAAAAACGTTTTGTGGGATTTGAAACCTGGCCCCATAAGTCATGAGTAACAAACAGTCCAACACCTTACAACTAACTGTGCCAAAAATCCAACCAAACCTCTCAAACAATTAATAATTAATACGTCTATTTCACCAGAGTTGGTGCTAAAACAAAAAATTTCGTACATGAACAAAGAAACGGACAGGTATATAAGCTGTGTTTGACACCGCAAAAAATTTGATAAAAGGAGCATACAGAAGTGAAGGTAAATGTTCAAGCATTTATTATTGATGAGCAAATTCTTAGTAGGTATTGCTCGGGCATTTTCTCAGAACATGCTCATGCTTAAAATACTCAAGCATTTTTAACAAATAAAATATGTTGAGTGTTAACGATAAATTTTTCCAAAACTAATTTCCTAGAGTATCTCTACCACATATCAGTGTATATTTATATGCAGGTGGTTTATGCGGGTTCACCAGCGAGGTTCCTCAAAACTCAACACCAATACGAAAAATTACTGTCAAAAGAAATGCACTCCCCAGATTTATTTCTCAAACCAAATTGTTCCTCACAAATATAATTATTTATATACCCACTCAACCTGTAAATAAAAATAAACATATGACGTTTTCATGCCATGCAACTGGGAACACTGATTGTCGCATAATGTTGAATTTCCACTTTGATTAACGGAGTGTTCTCCGTTCAGTCGTTGTTACGATGTCTTCAAATAAAATAGCTGAGTTCATATTTTTATCTGTGTTTGATTTTAAAAAATCTTAACTCACCTCAACACAAATTAATAAAGATAATATTTGAAAATAAACAACAAAAATTTTAAAGACAGTCTTCACCTAAAATATTTGACATAAAATGAATTCAAATTCAAACCATAAATTGTTGAATGTACCTACCAGTAAATTATTTCCATAAACTAATCAGTGTCAACACTGTCCCATACTTGCCGAATTTTCCTGCGATAAAAATTAAAAAACTGCACTTCGTGGTTGCACTGAGTTTCCATAGCAACAGGCAGTAATAGGCAACCAGTAGGCAACGTATTTTTTCTGTAAACGGTCTATACAAATACAGTTTCAATATTTCATGATTGCTTCCGCGACTTTCCTTTTCGTTAGATATTCCGTATTACCCGTATCGTATCGGTAATTACTTTTACTTTCGGTTTCGGTTATGCGTTCGCTTGTTTGCTAGTTCTGAATTCTTTCCTGGGATTCTGTCGATTGTCTAGTCTCATTCTTTTCTGTCATTTTGGAATAGAATTATTGTCAATTTACCCAAATGTCAATTGAAAATTTTCGAAGGGACAAAACGAAACTCGAAAGCGAAAATTACTAAAATTTATGTTCTATTTAGTACAAAAATATTATTATTCATTTCGGTTTAAGGTATCGTCGTTGAAGAATACGATCCAGCTCAATAAGTTTTTTTGTCATATTTCTTTGTGGAGTAACACTCGTAAATATGCATGAATTCAATAAACCCTTCATTGTCACGCTGTCTGAAAAATCTGTTCCATATAAACTTTCTCGTATTTTCTGGATACCCTGTTCTGCAAAATTCATATCACTCGGTTCAACTTCGTCGGCTGAAGGGAAAATTCAGATTTTCGAAGTACAGAATGGAAAAATTGAACTCTTCAACGAGGTACATTTGACGTACTCGGAGAATTGTTTTATTAAGTTAATTTAAGACTGCTGTTGTTATCCATGTGTGATTTGATGTGTTTCATTGTTCATAGGAATCAACGCAGAAAATTTTGAATTGTGGTACTTTTAGAGCTTCATCTGTTAAAAATAGACATTTAGCTACCGGCGATGTTTTTGGAAATATGAATATATGGTATGTTGATTTTATTTCGAATTTTCATTAATCTATCTTCTCTGAAAATTATAATTCTCGATTAGGGACGTTCAGCATTCCTTTAAACCTATATATTCAGTGCAAGCACACAAAGATATGATTCATAGTATCGATGGTGTTGCTGGTGATTCTCTTGGCTGTGGTGCCCCAGAAATTGTTACAGGAAGCAGCGATGGTAAGGATTCATAGTTTATCTTCAGTTTCGAGCTTTTATTGCGCTACAGCTTGCAGTTTCACTGAAATTTTATTTTTAAGGCTATGTCAAAGTTTGGGATCCAAGACAACGAGATAAACCTGTTGCTATAATGGAATCAGTTGATGATGTAAAGAGACAGTGTTGGGCTGTAGCTTTTGGTAAGTGCTGAGTTCACTTCCGATTGTTTGTATTCAAATGTATTTATCATAACTCACTTTTTCGTTCAGGCAATTCATACAATTCTCAAGAACGTGTTATTTGTGCCGGCTTTGATAACGGTGATATCAAATTATTCGATCTCAGAACTATGAGTCTTAAATGGGAAACAAATTTGCCGAATGGAGTGAGTAATGAAATTTTTTTCTCATTATTTATCCGTTTATTTTCATGAACTTTTTATACTTGCAGATTTGTTCCCTAGAGTTTGATCGACAGAATATTAAAATGAACAAATTATTAGCGACTTGCTTAGAGGGTAGGATAAGTGTTTTTGAAACAAGAAATCGCGATGATAATTTTCCTTGCGTTACCAAAAAAGTAAAATTGTTTTACATTATCTTCGTAAACCTTCATCATCTGAAGGAATAACTAATTTTTTCTCTATAGGTTCAAAATGCTACTGTTTGGTGTGGTAAACACTTACCACAAAATAGAGAAATTTTCACTACATGTGGTTCTGGTTCTGTTCATTTGTGGAAATAGTGGGTGTCGTATTATTTTTTATCGAAAAAATTCTTGTTCTAAAAGAACGATATTCACTTAGTTTTGTTTTGTTATAGTAATTATTGTGATGAAATTACTGGTGAACGAAAAGGATCGATAGAAGAACTACAGCACAGTGACGTGGGCGAGCAGGTTATAAACAGTTTCGACTGGAGTCCCGATAAAATTGGTCTTGCTGTTTGTTGTTCATTCGATCAAATTATTCGCTTACTATATTTTACACAGCTGAACATACAGTAAACGAGATAATTATTTAATTTGGTTCCTCAGGCTGAGAATGGTTTTAATGGATACATGTTTGTTTTTTTACCAAATATTTATCGTTAAGTTGTTTTATTTAATTTCATTGTACATGTAGCCGTAAACAATGTTGATATTATTTGCAATACAACCCAGAGTTGAATTTTTTCGTTAAAGGTCTTAAAATTGCAATAGCGGTTCATCTTTTCATTGAATCATTTTTCGATTCCGAACTTTTGTTGCTTGTACCTGAGCTAAGTATTTTGATTTTCCAACCAATTATTTCTTCCGAATGGATAACAAGACAAGGTTCGTTTCATTTTGATGTGAAAAATTAATCTATTAACTTGCATCACTACTTTAATATCGAACTAAGTTCTCCGGTGAAGATATACAAAAGTATTAAAATAAATAGCTTTTCAGGTTTTCTGTGCATTATTCCGATTTCCGAATTTGGTGTAATTAAGTCAGACAAAGAAATTTATGCATACTATTTTATGTTAGGCGTAGTAAATGATAATGTAGCTACGAATATGACTGAATCGTATCAAACCTTTGACTATATAGCTTAATGGACTGCTAGAACTGATAAGAAATACATAGGGTTAAATGGAACATCGCTGAAGCCACTGTTAACAGGCGTTCTTTTTACGAAAAACGATCTTTGGTGATAAGTGAAAGTACAAACACTAGTGAAACTTAAAAGAATATCGTTCTCTCACTGCTTATATTGTTAGGAGTCACGAAAATATAACTGAATACAAATTCAATTTTCACACAAAGTACCTTTTTCGAAAAGTAACGCCTGCATTCTTTGGCTTCAAAATTTTATTAGTTCCAGCAGTCCATTAAGCTATATAGTCAAAGTATCAAACGCTCCAAAATGACAAAATGAGTAAGTAAAATATCGAAAAATATGTTAACAACATCGAGGTCGATAAAAAATATCGACAGCTGAGAGACAGAATATAATAAGACGTAATTGTACAACTCATAATCCCCTTGTTTTTTCTTTCATGGTTTTATATCAACGTTAGTGAAGGTTCGAAGACCCAATATGCCGGCAAAATAAAACTAATGCAAGCATAGAATTGTTTTGTCACTCAAAATTTTTAACACGATTGGAGTTCGTCAGATTATATTTCAACATGACCCATTTTACTCGAGGAAACAGAGAAAAGCACTTGGACAAAAGAGATTAATTTTTGAAGTAATTTCTTTAGGTACTTGGTCATGGTGAATATGGCTACAGCATACAATGAAAACGCCTAGTGAGAATACGAAAGATGGTGAGACAAAAGAACAAATGAAAAAAGAAGTGAGCTGTGATGGAGAGATACTCTGGTATTGTGTATTCACATGAGTTTTACTTCTGAGGCTATGCCTACGTAGCCAATAGCAAACAGCACTTACCGTCACGGTAAATAAACTTTCAGCGTCTTCTACAGAAAGAGTGATGATAAAAATGCGAAAAATAGTCTTACTTGAAAAGGGACACGCGACTTGAGCGTCGGTGCTCACGCTCAGAATCAACTTTTTTTGATGCCGAGCATAAAAGGTGGACGGTTTCACCAGACAACACTCAATTGTATCTGCGACCTTTATATTCCACAGCAAACAACAAAAATAAAATGTTTTGTTCCTGCTATTTGATGCTGAAAACAAATTTGCTTCTGAACAGCATTTGGGTGCGGATTTGATATGCACAAATACAAACACTGGTTTGAAGTTGCTGCTGGTTACGTAGACACAGATCGACGCGCATGCTATAGTATACATATCTTTATTTTTTCCCTTAAACAAAATCATTCACAAATTTTTTATACAAGAATGCCAAAGTTCTTGGTAACTCATTTCTTTTTAATAACAAAAATCAAGGTTTTTCCGCTCAGTTTTAAAATTTTTCCATGTTAGAAACTACTTGGATGTTACCTTTTTAAGGAATCCAAGAAAAATTTCAATTCCTCCCTATAAAAAAAGACAAGAAATTTTTTAACTCATTCATCAAATTTACAACATAAAAAGTACAATTCAACTGCGAGACAATTAGAACAGCCAGAACAATGATTGAATAAGAAAGGCCTATGTAGTTCACATTATGCTAAGATTTTCAAAATTATAGATGCCGTGAGTAAACATTTTCGAACATTATTACAACTGTGAAAAAGTGATTTTATTGTCGAAGAATAAAAACTTGAAAAATGAATGAGTATAATTATAGGCTACGTGTCATTGAAGCTTCTTGCATATAATTAAACAGATCAAGATACGTAAAAAATTAAGATGAAAAACGTATAGTTTACGCAAAAAATGAAATAAAAACACATAACGTAAGCCATAAACCTGATTCACACTTGGCTAGTTTTCATGCTACTAGCCAGTTACTAGAGGTATTATTCTGTTAACATTTAAAAGTTACTAGTCATTTCAACCTTTTAAAGTCAACTTTACCTTGGCAGATTGTCATTCAAGATTCTAATGAGATTCTTGGAAGACTATCCTCCAAACTAAAATTAACTTAAATGGCTAAAAACACAAAACTGACTGACTATCTGTTAACAGCTTAAAAAAAGTACCCCAAATAGCTCGCTATAGTAGTTACAAAACTAGTCAGGTATGAATCAGGCTAGAATCATAAAACAGTGAGTTAGCAAATATCTGAAAAATTATAAACTAATAATTAATAATAACGCGTGAATTTTTGATTATATACCTACTACTGAAATACTATCTTCCAAATCATAAAAAATTAGATTCTATGCAATGGACAGTTGACATCATACGCACTAACAAAAATCTTCGAAGTATATAAAATCCTGAAATTAAAAATAAATCGTACACAATTTCGTAAATATAAGCTGTAAGTAATATCAAATTATACATATATACGAACGATCAAGAAACAAGCCCCAATCATAACTGCCTTCATGCGGACAGGCAAATTGATTGGAAATGATATTCCAAAATTATCGGCATTTGTGAGAAATTCACGAGCCAGACCACTCCATTCTTTTGAAATTTTTCCAACAACGGTCTCTTTATTTTTTGATAACACCTGCAAGAGAGAACCACATCCCAGTAATTTAAGGGTTGGAAATGGCATTAATAGTTACAAAAAGTTTTAAGGCTGAAATGTTGGAGTGAGATCTTCAAAAAGTGAGAGAAATTCTTCACACCATCCTTCGCTTCTACAAGAGAGGGGTAAAAGACTACAACCTGTGACTAATTATATCCACTATACCCTATACATTACCAACTCATTAAATTTTGCAATTTCAGTTTCATGAACTATTGGATGCAACCAACAGAAGTGCTACAACCGCGGAACATGTTGATTTTATGTTCACCTGAGTTGCAAACCTACTCGTTAAGACTAATTTAAGTACAATTTTTGTTCATTCGTATTGGCAACAGTGTTTTTGTTGTATGTAGCATTTTCAGTATGCATGAATTTTTATTAATGTGTAGTTATCTGAATCTTACATGCAAGATGGACAAATAAAAATAAAGTTGGTTGTGATATTTTTCATTTAATTCATTTCAGCTTAATGATTTTTGTCCTGAAAAACAACAGAACCTGACCAAATACTGTGATGTCCAAAAACAACATACATTCCAAGTATTGGGGTTTGAATTCACAAGGTGTTGATACGAAATCCCACCTTCTCTCTTTCTTCATCATCATCACGATCATACTGTATATATATATGTCATACGTACACTCTCATCACGAAGTGCTTCCCCTACTACTCTCGAACCGATAACGCTGTTGCTTCGCTATTTCATATTAATTCATATTTTATTTCCAAATATATTTTTAGTCTGTTAATAAATTCTGTCGTGAATACTTCTCTCTTACTCTTTTTCATTCCTCGTCTTTACCGCCTCACAACATGGTAGCCATCGCTGCGGTTGAACAGTAAGAGAAGAATAAAATTAAATTATGAAATAGCAGACTGATTTTTTGAAATTGATTCATTGTTGTGTAAAAATTTATATTTTTGAAGTGAATAATACATGGAAAGTGTCGTGCAAATCAAGAAAGTTAAAACTCGAATTTTTTTTAATTAAATTTTTTTTCGAAGTTGAAAAAAATAAAAACGTAACCAAAAATTGTTCCTGATCCAATAACGGCCGACCCTGAAAGTCAACGAACTACAATTCAGAAAGGACCGTCAATGATACAGAGAACCACATGAGGAAATCTTCTGCTCCCGTCTTCGAAGACTCTATCAGAGATCGTCAACTACGAAGACCACAAATTTTCGGGCCAACCTACAACAAAATTCGGCGGAGATTACGAAGGTGAAAATTGGAGTCAAAAAATACGAACGCACACAGCAACGAATCAACGAAGGAAATTCATTTATGTAAAGGTAATATATGTGTAGTTAAATTATTTTTTACATTTATTTTTGATTGTGCATTTGAGGTGGTGATATAAAATTGTTTTTCCCTTCCCGCATATAAAATATATGTCAAATTTAATAAACGTATTAGAGAATAAAATAGGTGAGTATAGTATTGAGAAAGAGGAATTAGAGAAATTATTGAAAAAGTTTGAAGGGGAAAAAGTGGTAGATTTGAAACTTGAAAAATATAATCTTCCTTATTACATGTATTTTATGGGAGAAATAATATTAGAGTCCTTCACAATTAATATCTCAGGTAGAATAGAGGAAATTAGTTCATTTAAATATATCAAAATATCTGATTCAACACCAAATTATTTCTCAAATAGAATATATAGTTCATTGGAATCAGAGAAAAAATTCATAAATAGATTCTTGAAATAATAAATAATAAAATTTTAAAAGACTAAGAAAACTGGATAAAAAAGAAAGAGAGCCAGAATACAAAAAAATTGAATTTAAAGAACAAAATCTTGTAAAAAATATTGAAAAAGAAAAAGTAGAAAATAAAAAATTTATATCTATCACGAATTTAGAAGATAAGTTATTAGGTTTTAAAAAAATTGAAGAAATTATGTCCAGCGTAAATGAAATTAAACCCATTCAGGCTCCATTGGGAAAAGTGTTCAATGGAAAGTATTACTTAGATTGGAGACGAATGATTATTTCGGCCATTAGGGGTGCTGGTTACTACGATATTTTTGGAGAGCATGAATTTTTAGAATCGTATATATCCCATATCGATGATTTGAATTTTAGGCCTAATAAGGAAATGATTAATTATTGTAAAATGCAAGACAATGCCAAAGCATTTGTACTTGAAAGAGTTTCAAACGATATTACCAAACAAATACGAGATTGTAACACGGCCATAATGATGTTAAAAAAATTAGATAATATATATGGTACCAAAACATCAGTTACAGCCAACATGGCCAAATCTAAATGGATGGAGTTCAGATTTCAACCTGGGGGAAATATGAGAGGATTTCTTAAAAAATGGGATGAACTAGTTACAGATGTAAGAGATAGTGGAAAGGAAGTAAGAGAAGAGGAAGAATTAGAAAACTTACAACTTGCACTATGCTATGAACAAGCATTAGCAAAAACGCAGTTTGAAAATCTACCCCCCAATGAACGAAATATCGATAACTTTAAACAAATTTTAAGGGAAGATGCTGATCAAAAATTTAGAGATCAGACATTAAAGAAAGAAAATAATAATTACCCGAATAATAATAGTAATAACTATCGAAATAATGGAAATGGCAACAACAATAATTATAGAGGTTGTAATAATAATTATCGAGGAAGGAACAATTATAGAGGAAATAATTATAATAACTATAGAGGCAACAATCGAAATTATGGTACGAATAGTAATGCAAATGGGAATGAACCAAATTCACAAAATAATAATAATAATAATTCGAATAGTAATGGAAATGGAAATTATAGGGGAAATAATTATCGAAATAATGGGAATTACCTTGGAAATAATTATAGAGGTAATAATAGAAATTACAACCAAAATAACCCAAAATGCTATAAATGCGGTCAAAATGGGCACATAGCTCAAAATTGTAATAATAATAACATCCAACAAAATAGTAATAATGATAATACAAATAAAAACCAAAATAATTATCCACCAAAAACAACCCAAAATAATAATACTGCCTCGAATAAAAAAGAGAATCCTGAAGAGCAGGTAAAAATGTCCTGCATGGTTAGAAAACACACGAATAATTCAAATGAATGGTTATTGAATAAATTAATAAAAAATAATGAAATAAATGAAAATTATACACACCTAGAAAACAAAGCAATTTTAGATGGAGCTGCAGAAGTGCACTTAACAGCTGACATAAATATATTGAAGAATATTAAAAAATTTGTCACCCCTGTAAAACTTCAATGTGCGGGGAAAAATGCTTTCTTGTATGCTACCCATACTGGTCAAATGACAATTAAAATTGAAAATTCGAATAAAATACAATCATTAATTGAATTAAATGATGTACATTACGTACCTGACTTAAACACCGATATTATTAGTGCAAAAAAATTACAAATACAGGTACAGTAAATATCGAAATACACGATTTTGTTGCAAACCCAACAATGAGAACAGAATTAAAATCGAGCAAGCATAAACCCTACAAACGCTAATAATAGAAACAGTATACAGCTTTGGACAGGCGTGAGAAAAATACACGACAAATTCCCACACAAGAGTATGAAAGGAAAATCTGAACAATATACGAGAGATAAAAACTCATTACATGACCTCAATAAAGATAAACCTAATAGCTTGCCTTATCCAAAAATAAACATGTCAAACGCCACCTCAAACACAAAAGAGAAACGTAAAAGATAAAGCTAACGGACATCATATATTATCGCTTCATATTATTGCATGCCAATGTATTGATAAAATAGTAAAACGTAACGTTTCCGATAAACGATCGTATACCTTTAAAATCTTTTGTTAATTTTATTCCCTTGTGATTTTTTTTTTTTTTATTTTTATCATACATTCGTAAATGTTCGAGAATATATTCGAGCACACTTTTCAATGAATCATTTATTAGTCATTTATGTATACGAAATTTTTTTTGCATATTACCAATTTTTATATTTTTATTTTTATTTTTTTTTGCCTATTGCATATACCATATACTATTCTATACATCACATATTAGTGTTCAATACTCTTTGCATGTTACCATATTTATGTACTTACCTATTTAATTATTTATTTATTTTAATCAATTATTTTTTTTCCGAAGCACAGCAAACAAAATTTTTTTCTTGGAACCAAAATTACCGTAATAATATTTAAATAATACAATGTGAATATTTTTTTTGAAATTTTTTTAGTATGCATATATCATTTTGTACTTAATATTTTTTCTCGTCCACTTTCAGCATACATGATGAAGAACTCGATCGGTAAAATTTCAGGGGGGTGTTGATACGAAATCCCACCTTCTCTCTTTCTTCATCATCATCACGATCATACTGTATATATATATGTCATAAATACACTCTCATGACGAAGTGCTTCCCCTACTACTCTCAAACCGATAACGCTGTTGCTTCGCCATTTCATATTAATTCATATTTTATTTCCAAATGTATTTTTAGTCTGCTAATAAATTCTGTCGTGAATACTTCTCTCTTACTCTTTTTCATTCCTCGTCTTTACCGCCTCACATCACAAGGTGAGGTATATATCAAGGAGTTTCGAGAGACTGTAGAATTGAAACCACAAGTTAGCTCAAACGGTTAGGCCACCAGCCTACCAGCGAAAGCTCCCAAGGCCTACGTAATATGTCGGGCAATTTTGTAGAAGCGATCAGTTAAATAAGTAGGCTGATCCATCAATGTAACTCACATTTAATACAGTAAAAGTTACTTACAGTCAAACAAGATGTATATTCAGTCATGAAGTTGTTAAAATTTGTATTGCCACATAGTCTTTTGATGTCTGACGAACCAATGGATTCCAACTAAGAATACTTGTTGTTGGAATTGGAAACGGCTATCAGTTGAACAGGAAACAATTTGGCTAATGATGTTCACTTTTCAAATTAGTTTCAGTAAAAACCGTTTACAAAAAAAGACTTGAATGTCGAAAACAAAGCTGTAGTATGTCGTAAACATTTAAGGTATTCACAACAAATGAAAACATTTACATCTAAAATGAGACTAACTCTTCACAGTGAAATCAAATTTGTGAACAGTTAAGGAAATAAAACATTAGTTCATCAGTGATCAAATTATAAGTATACATGTCACCATAAATGTATATAAAAGTCATCGATTGCATGGCCGTCAATATATTTCA
Organism: Ericerus pela; assembly: GCA_011428145.1. Classification (NCBI taxonomy): domain Eukaryota; kingdom Metazoa; phylum Arthropoda; class Insecta; order Hemiptera; family Coccidae; genus Ericerus; species Ericerus pela. The sequence continues at coordinate 229,860 of WOFM01000600.1, read as the reverse complement.
TAGAAAGAGAATTTTATCTTTGTAAAATTTGTTGTACGTATATTATGTGATTTCAATCTAGTACAAACTTATAGTTCGCCAGCTGTTCCCTACCTTTAGTATAATAACAGAGTTTGAATCGGAGGATGATGTGAGGAAGACTGTGGGGTTTCAGATATCTCAATACATTGCAGTTCAGGTTCAAACCACAGCAGTCTTTTAGCACTGTAGTTGGGATTGGAGTTCTGTGTCAGTGTGTGCCTCACAGGTTTAACACACCACGCACATTCTACACTAATTTGGACGAGCGTATTTTTTATAAAAATTCATTTTTATGTAATTTCAATTTTCACGACAGACAAGCAATATACTATGAAAAAACTTCAGTTACTTTTTAGTATAAAGTTAAATGGCATAAAATCTGAAACAAAAAATTCCTATACATTTTTTCATAACTATCATTGAATATGTAATAGCTGGGTAGCACACTTCAAATGGGCAAAAATAAAACTCTCGAATAAATCCTGAAATGTCCAGCTTCGGTATTTCATTTCAAGTGTTAAAAATTTTTTTAATTTTTGGTTTCAAAGTTCGGTAAAAATAATGAATATTAATTAATAATCAAATACTTAATAGATATTAAATTATTTCTTATTTGCAATTTATTCAAATTTTGATTTCGTAATGCTATAGATCTTTATCCTTCGAGAGTCAGTTTTTTGTAATTATTTTACTTTATGATCATTATTTAAAGCTAGGAACGATAAAACAAAATTTCCACATTTGGTTTGAATTTTCCAATTGAGTATATTTTAGTGATAGATACCTAAAAAAATAAGTTTTTCAATATAGATACTATTATAAATTTTAATAAAATTTATGAATACTATTGATTATAAAATTCATCTGAAATTTCGAATACATCATCATGAGGTTGTGAGTTATTTATCAGATATTACTGGAAAACTCAAAATAAAAACAAAATAAAAAAAATGTTGCAGCACGTACTTCGAAACTAACATATTCCTACACGAAAAGTAACTGAGTAACATTAAGTAGGGCATCTAAACGAAGTATATTACTACTTATCTACGCAGCATTATAATTTTCAAAATTTTAGCTCTGGTTAGACGAAACAAAACAAAAATAAATCAGTATCAGTGGCTGAAGCTGATTACAATTAATGTGATAACATTTTCATATTATTTGACTTTAATCCATGGATGGATTCTACTTGATTCACCGACCGATTTTCTTCCAGTAAATATTTTAGCTACTTAATATACTGATAAAAATTTGATTTCGATGTTAAATGGGAAATACATGTAAATAAATATCGATCTGGTTTATAAAAATTTGATATATAAAAAAATCTATATTTTTCGATGTTAAATGGAAAATACATGTAAACCAATATCGATATTTTATCGATGTTTGAGAAAAAATAGGAAAATAAAGAAACATCGAATTCGAAAACAGATCCCATATAGAAAATAAAAATGTTATCACATTAAAAAAAATCACAAAACCATTTCACAACAGGAATATTTCACAAAAATCAGTTTCCCAAATAATTCACTTAACGGCAACTATGTACAACATGGGCTAAGATAGATAAAGGGTGGTGTGGCAGCCGCCACGCTACGTTGGCACATAACAGTACTCACTTCCTCGATCACCATCACCCGGCACCGTGGCCGAGTGAGTACGGTGCTGCCTTTTGTAACGGTGAGCGAGGGAGGTTTTAGGTGTTCAGCCGGTACGGGTTCGAATCCCCGTGCCGCAGGTGGCATAGAGGTTTTTTTTTAATATTTGTAGTACCTATGCATTATTTTTTTACCAAAAAAATGAAAATGAAATTGATGTACGATGACCAGATTTTCCATCAGCAGGTAGCCTATATGTAGTCTAATGTATATTACCAGCAAAGTGTATAATGCCAGCATTCTATAGAATGCCTGGCCATTTTCAGCATAAATTATTTATATCTTTATTTTTATAAGGTTTTTTTTACTGCAACATTAAGTTACAAAGAATGGCTGGACTGATTTTCAAAATTGAAGTGTTAAAAGAAAGGTTTCACCATGTAGATGAGCCATCAAATGAAAAAAGTCCATGGCTTCCAGGGAAAAAGTCGTGGATTTTTATCCTCTCACCCCCGCAAAAAAATTTTTTGACATTTTTCCTTCCTTTGAACATACTTTCCTTACTTTATCAATAAGTTCATAAAATTTCATACTTCTATATCGCTCCCTTCCTGAAATATGGAGCACCAAAAGATACAAAATTGAAATGTAGGTACAGTAAGTGCTATATCTACTGTATACATAGTTTAGTCAAATAAATGGTTTAAAAATGAAATAAGGGAAAAGAAAGAAAACGAGTAGGAGAGTGAGGGAGGAAAGAGAGTAATAGTATATTAAAGGTTCATTACTTTTAGCGAGTGGGTTATCTTATGGAAGGTTTTAAATCCTTAGTGGAAGTTTAGCTTCCTGAGTGCAAATTTTAGGAGTTTCCTCCAAGTACACCAATCGCTTCCTTATTGTTTTTAAACTGAAAAACCAATAGAGAAAAAGGAGAAAAACATTTAAAAAAACTCCTCTATCTCTCCTTCCCTCACTGAGGTTTTCTCTTAAGAAGATTATACGTCTCAAATCAAATTGCTATGTGAAGGCGGAGCCCGCGAGTAACAGCTAGTAAAATTTTAATATTGTTTGACTTCATTATAAACTTTACTTAGTTATTCTATAGAATACTAACCTCAAAAAAGATGTAGGCAATTTATGAGTCTTAGACGATACAAAAAGCAAATGTTGCATTGTATAGTAATTCCTCTTCAGCCAGTTAAACTGATCAGAACGCGTTCTCTGGGCAGTTATTTTGCTCAATGAGCGAACTCAACATAAAATATATAAAAATTTAAACTTTTGAGGGCAAAACTTTTTTTGGCTCATGAAACGAAAAACGAAGGAACCCATCTCAAAGCCGTATTCATGACTTGAAAATTAATATAAGTAGATTTTCTTAAAAAACATTCCTCAAAATTACAATTATCGTATAATTTTTTTAATAATTTATTACCATTATTTTGGACATCATGTACATACAGACCTGAAATATGATGCTTAGACTGTTTATACTGACGGAAAATCTTGAAGTGATACACTACTTTATTGAGCCATCTTAACATCTGTATTCATTTTCAGGTTCCCAATAATACATTAATGCAGATTTGAAAAAATTATAATTTTTTCACTACACATTTCATGCACATCAACTTAATGCTAAAGTACTTTTATTGTGTATTGCTTGTATATGGAGGAAAATTGGAAAAGCTAAAAATAGTCTTGTAGCCCACTCTGGCGGAAGTATAGGATATGGGGTGGAGAATTTTCATGGATTATTGATAAGCCCAGCCTCAAAATCTTGGGTAACCATTCCTTTTATTTCAACCACATGTTCAACCTCATATTACTGGGCTAACCATATAATTTCATGAATACAAGGTAGGTACTTGACACACGAAACCAACAAAATTTAAAACGAAATAGAAGAGGTAGACCTGAAAAATGGTTACAAGGAGACAGCGACCAAAGTGCATGTAAGATGAACTTCTTTGAGGAATTCTAATTTAGTTTTATGAACTAACCTATTAAACCATAAATACGAGTACATAAAATCAAATTAAAGTTTAAAAAATCATCTCACCTTGAATTCAACATCTCCGCACAAAATGTGAGGTCCTTTAATTTTCAGGACAGTGTTACCGTCTTCATTTTTCACGTCAAATTTTGGAATCAAAAATGTGCACTCTTCAACAACACTGCCAGCAAAGTTGCCAGGAGGAGCGTAAACTCTCAACTGCTGTAAATGAACACGAAATCAAAAACAAAAACAAAATATTCGCACAATAAAAACCTATTTTGTACAATTTTACCTGCGTAGACCATCTAAATCTCCTCTTAATATGAATAATTTCGGTTCCATTTCCATCCATTATTCGCAAATCAAAACTTCGCCAACTCCCAAGACAGCTTCGACCACAACAATCGCTTTCTTCGACGACATTGTAAAGCTTGTGACCATTTTCATTTTTAATGGTGTATGTATTCTTCCCGGCGCTAATAAACGCTGACAAAAGTATAATTTGTTAGGATACAATTCCCACGCAACCTCATAATATAACTTTATGTGTTTACAACATTACCTAAACTGTAATAGAATACTTAATATAATTTTATGCTTTGCCATGTGGCAGTACTGGTTCCCGGCTGGGGAATAATTCATTAAACAAAACTTCTAGTCTTCTGCTGACATCTTGTACCTTATCTAAATATATTCGTGACAGTTCATTTTGTGTGTTTCATTTTTCAATCCGATCTTCAAATTCAATCCAACATAATTTAATCATGTGATTTAGTACTTGATATATCGGATTATTCATTTCATCACCCACCTTAGGGAAAATACATAATGGTGCATGATGAAATGAATAGGGTATGTTATAGCCATATGAATGGCCATATTAAATACAAAAAGAAAACAAACATACTTAAGCAAACGGGTGTAATTGTGAATCACAGGATACAAAATTACAGAAATTGTTCAAAATTACTACCTTCTGACATCGATAAATTTAGCTTGCAGCTGCTCTAACTGGGCAAAGGAAATCCTCCAGAATTATTTTCCAGAAAAAGTTATTGGAACTTATGACAAACTATTAGCATGGCCACCAAGGTTCCTAGATTTAAATCTTTTGGATTTTTTTTTGTGGTGTCACATGTCATCCGCAGTACACAAATATGGATCATATTCCACTGTAGAAGGACTCCGCACTGCCATAAAGATTGGCAGTCCAATATTTTCTTTATCCAATTAGAGCAGGTGCAAGCTGAATTTGTCGATGGCCTATGTTATTATGTCTTAGCAGAAGGTAATCATTTTGAACAATTTCTATAATTTTGTATCTTATGAACAACAATTACACCATTTTGCTTAAGTATGTTTGTTTTCTTTTGGTATCTAATATGATACATGATTTGGTCCCATTCATATGACTATAACATAGCCTACTCATTTCATCACGCACCATAATGTATTTTCCCTATGGTACGTGATAAAATGAATCACCCTGTATGCTTAAAAGAAGCCTATCAAAACCAGTGAATTGTATGCATAGCTCACTGCACATTTCAGGCCAACAGAAATTAATTTATACAAATTCAAAAAGTTACGCCATTTAATTCATTGATACTTCAGAAGTTCATTTCACTTATCTGAGATGGGAGTAATAAAACAATTAAGATAACTTGGGGTGAAAGAGGAAGAGGTATTTGGGTGACGGAGTAGTTCGGTGCTCAGCCTTACAATCGAAAGGTCGTAGGTTTGTAACAAGTCAACGTCATATTTCTAATCCAGATTTAAATTGGCAGGTCATTTGACAAGTTTTTTTAATAATGGTGCTTCTATACAGGGTATCCGGTGAAAAACCAGCAATATTTTGTTGATGGCTTGTATGTAGGTCTATGAGAGATGTAGAAAGCATTTCTTTCAAAAATTAGGTTATGATAATTTTTTTTTATCAGAATACATTGACAGAAACGAAAAGCCGGTAGCAGGAGCCAAACTATGATTGGTCAATTTTATGTTTTTTTCTAATATGTGAATTATTTTTGAATGACAAAGTTTCAGCTCTGCCATGGCACCATCCTAAAAACTGCGCTATGGAATGTGGGTCGACAGTTTGAATCTCACACGGGGAACATTGTACCAATTGTTTTTTCGTTTTTGTTTTTTTTTTGACAATATTTTTCAGTGATGTTTTCAGTTACGATTAAAATTTGAAGTATGTGGTTCATTCATAAGATAGGTGGTGGGATCTTTCGGGCAGATGAAGGGGGGACGGTTCCATGGCACTTCACTTCGAGGACGACAATATTGGGGAGATCAAGTCGAGTGGGGTGGAGTCCCACTCCGTGGAGACCACCCTGCCATTGCCGATATACAAAGTGTCATGCCTGGGCTAAGGCTCTCTATATCGTCTAAAATATGCCTCCACAGGTAATGCGCTGGTGTTTACTTTAATCACTGACTTCACGTGAGAAACAGAAAAAATTTAAACCAATCAAACACTCGTCGTTTGTATCGTGGCTCCGGTATATCCACTACCGGAGGTAGTGGATATACTGGTGTTGAGGCAACGCCAGTTGTGAGGAACATGTACGAGGTACAGGTGTGTGACTCCAACAACATTTTACTGTCTCCTGGATGTTAAACACATATATATATATATATAAGACTCTACCCACTACATGGTAGCAAGAGCACTGTATATAATCCCCTGAATTTTCGTAATTCGCCTTGGGAATCATGAATTTTCGTAATTCGCCTCTAAAATTGTTTCTAGCATAAGGAATTTTAATAATTCTAATAACCCAAAAAACGCTTCCACTCGAAAATTCGTTTTCGCCTAACTCTCAAATTTAATAAGAAAATTTTCCTCGGAAATAAACTTTTCTTGTAATATTACTTAATCCTTACAGATTAACAGAAAAATAATTTCTGTATTCATCTTTAACGCACATACAATCCTAGAGATTTGTCAATAAAGAATATGGTCTAAATTAAGTAAATTTTGACAGCCATCTTTCTTTTATTCATCGTAAAATGCGACGAAAAAATTACTACTATAATTTTTCTCGCCGCCCCCAGCATTCTGCTGACAAAATAATTCAGACGAATTTTGTTCCCATTATATAGCCTAATAATAAGAATTCGTAATAATTCGGCAAAAAAGGCTGACAAAATATTCACGAAATTAATAATTTCGATATTCTCGTTCTTACAACGAAGTTTTTTTTTTCTCCCTATTTTTTTTATATACGAAAATAATAGCCGCTATTTCGGAACACGCACAAACTTGCGCGAAACAGATAACATTTTTTTTTCACCTTGAAAAAACATACGATTTCTCGTAAATCAAGAGCAGAAGCGAATAATATAAACACGCCCCTAAATACGTAAAAAATCGCTGCACTGCAACGAAAAACGGACAATTCTTACGAATATTATATCGTCCTGGCGTGATTCGTATAAAAAATACATCGATATCTAGATATCGCCCGCACACAAACGTAAGAATTTACGTGAAAAGTACAAAACATACCTACACATACGCAAAGTATAAGGTATGCTGCGACAGCAGCGACAACAATTAGGCAACCGAATTCTGCACGAGGACGAATGTGCGCGCTAAAAATGGACCCGCACATTGTCCTTCAAACTGATACAGTTCAAGTGCATCTACCAGTTCCAGTGCTGTTTGAATTCTTGTTTTTCTGCCTCATTTAATTAATTGTTGTCGTTTTGTTTTCACAATCTTTTGTTTTGTGTGTCATAATTATATTTTTTTTAATTCTATGCAAATTTCAATTTTCTTTTTTATTATCTATACCATTTCTTTTACGTTTCTTGTATTTTACTCTTTTATTGGTGTATTGGGCATTGTCCAAATTTTACACAATAAAGAAGAAACAGTTGAAATACGAATTAAGTAAGTACTGACTTTACATTAATTATTAATTTTTTCATAATTCATAATTATGTTTGCATACCTAGGTATATGGCCATTTCATCTTAATGATGTAAAATTTTTTTTTGAAATATTATTGGCAAATGAATTATGCAAATTCGTGATACAAAACAGCCTGTTTTATGATTTTTTTTTTCTCTTTAATAAAATTTGAAGATAAAATATTCTTGCCTCAGTGATTAATATTTCGCAGATTAGGTATAAAATTAATTCAGTGAATTTGTGTTATTTCGTGAACCTAAAACAGCCTAATGCCCCAGGGTCACGGTCAATTTTTTTTTCAAACAAAAAACTTTACCTGTTTGACAATTTTCCTAGGAAAAAAATGAAATCTGACTGATTTTACATGACTATTTAGAATTTTTCGAAATTTAGGAAAATATTTCCAGTAATATCCATATAGCTAATTTCTTCGGCATCATTGGATCATGGTCAGTTTTACATGTATTTTTTATGCATAAATATTTTTTTTATTCTTAGTGAATTGTATCTGGTGTGACTAAAATACGTCTTATCGTACTAAGGTCACGCCCGATTTTTTTTGGACATTTCCAAAATATATAATTTTTCCCGAATTTGGTTAATTCTATGTATTTGCGAATAAAAAACGTATTTTCGCCCCAGGGTCACACCCGATTTTTTTTCTGAACCTAAACACTTAGAAAAATTTACGAATTTTGATGGAAAATTACTTCGGTAAAAATTATACAATTCGTCATCTTTGGATAACAAAAATATATTATTTTTGCGAAAAAATTTTTTTCGATCCGTAATAGAAGAACCTAGCGTTTTTCCTTACGCGTAATCAAAGTAGGCAATTTCCGTATACACTCGAAAACATTACGTCTGCTAACCCTTCCGAATTAGAAATTCGTAACATTGACCTACATTTTATTTAGGTCAATGCTCTCGTAACCTAGATTACGTATAAAAATAAAATTTTTTTCTTACAAAAAAATTTTTTTTTCTTTTTCCATATTGATGTAGACGAATGTTATTACGATATATGACGAATACTTCGCGTATTTTTTCAATTTTTTTTCTCTTTGGCTGAAATGAAAATTTTTTTTTCTTTCATCTCTTTACAGAACATTAATCAATATGTCTCAAGAGATTCAGCCCGATAATCTGCCACCCATCCTCGATGATGAGATCGATCTTAATGATCCGTATGCCCTCTTGAATGAACCCAAAGGTGACAAAGACTTGCCAGACCTACCAACCAAAGATGAAGATCAACATCTTCAAACTGATGAAGAGAATCATCCGGTTGATCAACATGGCAATGAATACAGTTCCTTGTCACCATCCGAATCTTACCATTCAGGAACTGCATATTCTCAGATCTCCGAAATTGAAAATTTCAATGGAACCATTGACGATGTCAAAAATTATTTGATCTCCTTGGAGAATATTCTACAAAAACCTCTGGATCAAAATACGGATCATGAAGCGGTACTGTCGGAAATTTCCGCCATTAATATGTGCGTTGACGACCTTCAACATATTCCCAAGGGAACGACGAAAGAAGTAATCCTTTCAGCTAAAAGTCTGACTAGAAGCCTGGTAGTGATAAATCTAGGATTTTGAAAAAATTCGCTACCACGGTTTCTAGTAAACAGACTTCAGAATCTGTATCTGATTCTGCCACTGATGCTGCTGCAGCCAAGAAAAAGGCTGAAGAAGAGCAACAGCGCCAGCAAAAAGCCGAGGAGGAACGACAGCGTGCGAAAAGGGCCAAGGAGATTGCAAAGGAGTTCCTTGAAACTTGAGCCCAATTTGCCACTATCACTCAGCAGTATAGGCAAGTGGATGAAAAACTCAAAACACTCGAGTATACTGTTGAGTGGGAGTTGAGAATGTCGATGGCTGAGTTTGAAAAACTCCACCTTCCTCGTGTAGAGACTTCAGCAACGGCTGCTAGAGAAGAACGTCCTTCTCAAAAGACTTCTTCTCAACCTTCTACATCTGCTGTACAACAGAATCTAGATTCCGGTACAACGACGAAGGGACGACAACAGCCAGTTGTCATTGACAGTAGGAAAACCATTTCTAATAAACGTAGTTTACAACAAATGGCTAATGGAAATTCTGCTGAAGTTGAGAGCAACCACAATCCAAAAAGGATTAGAGGTGAGCAATTTCAAACTTTGGCAGAAGTTCCATTACCTACTCAATTGAATGATTGTTCTTCAATTGATAATGCTTCAATACCTCGTGTATTGGAAACAACTGTTTCGCAAACTAGCATTCCTTTAATAAATATCGATTCTTTCAATCAGATCCCTAAATGTTGGGAACATGAACCACAGATTCAAGTAGAACAAGGCTTTTCGAATCTGAAACCCCCAAAATTTTATCTTGAAAAATGGAATGGGGAGATACTTAGGTATCCAGGGTTCATTAATGGTTTTTTTCTCTATGTTCATCAGAGACATGATATAGCCATACCCCAAAAAATTAATATTTTACAGGGTGCGCTGCCTAAATTTTTATGTGATAAAATTAGCCATTTTTCACCTGATAAATTGGGATACGACCAGCGCTTAAAATTTTTACATAGTCGTTATGGCAATGAATCTAAAATTCGAGCTGCCTTATGGGAAGAAATTACTGCAATTCCAACAACTACAAATGACATTTCTTCCATTCAAGATGGATTGGATTCTGTTGTAGTTATGATAGAACGCTATCGTATGGTTTGCAAAACAGTTGATGAAGAACAACTCTTCAATATAATTGTTAAAAAATTCCCGCCTAGGTCTTATTTAACTCATTTAAAAACAAATGAAAGAAATGTTAAATATTTATTCGAAGCACTTCGAAATTTTATTTCAATACAAGAACTTCATGAACCAACTTGTACTTCGGTACCGAAAAAAGTTAATATTAACCAAAATAGTAAGCCTAAAGGCAGACAAAATTTTGCAGTCATTTCAAAAGAAATTGATAAACCTAAAAAAAGAAAGGATAAATCCAATCTTAAACGAAGAAAAAAACGTCTGAATCTAGATTCAACTGAAGATGTTACTTCTTTTCTTTCTACAGGTATGTTGGGACCAGTTCTACAAACTTCAAAGGGGAAGGAAATTCCAACCAGCGTGTTGAGGACCAACCCCACTCCCACGCAAGGAAGATGTATCTTCTGCAATGGTCAACACCACAGTCACCTCTGTCTTCGGATCAACACCTTGGAGGCACGTAACAAGTTTTATGAGGAGCATCAACTCTGTACTTGCTGTGTTAGGAAACACCCTGGCACAGCGATATGCAGAGTTGCACCTCCGATCCATTGCAAATGGTTAACATGCCTTGCAACGGATCACCATACTAACTTGTGCCCCAAGGTGAACTATCCTATTACGCTTCCGATTGTTGAAGTATGGAAGGATAGCTTTATTGCCTATAAGGCACAGCTTCCAGATAAGTGTACATATAATGATTCAATAAATCTTGCACCAGAAACAAATGTTTCATCCCAGAGTATTAATTCCTCTGTTTCTTCACAGATCAGAAATGATTCAATGAATCTGGAGCTCACGGTACTAAAATCCAACCAACCCCTAGGAGCTGAAGGATTACCAGTTTTAAGTGAGTCAAAAACTTTTTTTACTAATAATAATACTTCTGCGCATTATTTAACATTCTTGTCGTATGTTCATGCATTACACTTACCAAAACCCGTAAAAATTAATGGATTTTTTGATAGTGGAAGCAAAGAAACATACATTTTCCATACTTATGCAAATAAGTATCTGAAATTGAATTTCTCGGAAAATATAGAATTAATGCGATTTAAAGGTCTTGCTAACCAAAAATCAGAAATTTTTAGATCCCATAAAGTATCTTTCGATCTTCAAAAACCTGATGGAACAACTGTTCCGATTATAGCAAAAACAGTTAGTCATATAGCTGATTCTTTATCTTATCCGGATTTCGTTGAGTTTAAAAAGTTGTACCCTCAATATTCCCATATTGAATTTACAAAAGCAGATCATGAACTTACGATCCATTTGCTTATTGGAAATGATTATATGTGGTCCTTCGTGAGGAAAATTGTACAAATATCTCCTACTTTAACCCTAATTGAAACTGACTTTGGTCATATGTTAGGTGGCACAGTAGTTCCTTTAACTGAAAGTGATGTTTTTATTCCAACATTTTTAACCTCTCCACAGAGTGTCGAAAATTTTTGGAAACCCCATACTTTGGGTATCAAATCCAACAATCTTGTTGAGGCTGAAGCGGAAGCTGAAGCACTTAGATTATTTTACAAAAACGTTCGTTTAGTAAATAATCGTTATCAGATTAGATGGTTGTACAGGTTTAATCCTCCACCATTACAAGATAACTATAGGCTTGCAATCAAAAGATTAGACCAGCAAGTTCCTAAAATGAAACAGAACCTCCAGTTCTTCCATCTCTATGATCAGTATTTTCAATCACTGATTAAATTAGAAATGATCGAACCAATATAACATGAACATCCTGGTGAGTTGATACACTATCTCCCTCACAAAGGCATTTATGATCCAACGAAAAGCACTCCACTTCGTGTTGTCTTTGACGGTTCAGCAAAATCAAAATCTTCTAATCATTCTCTAAATGATTGCATGTATAAAGGTGCGATTCTTTTGGCAGATCTAGTATCCATTCTCATAAGTTTCCGCAAAAATCCTTTTGCAGTTGTAGCCGACATTTGTAAAGCATTTCATCAGATCGGCCTTCACCCAGAAGATAGAGATGTAACTCGATTCTTTTGGATGAAAGATCCTCATAAACCTTTAGATCTCAAAAATCTAATTGTTTATCGCTTTTGTCGAGTCCCATTCGGAATTGTAACAGCACCATTTCTCTTGGCTGCAATCTTATTACATCATTTTCAAATGTTTGATAAGAAATTCCATGATAGTTTTCTTCAACAATTCTATGTTGATAACTTGGCAACTTCCTTGCCAACTTATGAAGCTCTAAAAGAATTGTATGTCAAATCAAACAAGTTGTTTAGTGACATTTCTATGGAACTTGCCCTTTGGGGAACTAACTGTGTTCCGCTAAGAAAGGATTTTGATCCTTCGAGATCTTTGGACAAACCACTAGTCAAAGTATTAGGTTTAGTTTGGGACATGGATAATGATATCATGTACATTCCCACTCCTAAAGCCCTAACTGCTTGTTGGACTAAACGTTTGTTTTTAAAAGTGATGTCCTCCTTTTATGATCCGTTAGGATGGTTCACCCCGGCTTTTATACCATCTCGATCATTTATAAAAATTCTTTGGTCAGAAGGCCTAAAGTGGGATGAACCCATCCCAACTAAATTACAATCAGTAGCATCTGATATCTTAAATGATTTGATGCAATGTACTAATTATTGCCTACCCAGACAATTGTACATAGGGACTTACGACCCCGATACATGTCAATTACATGTATTTACTGATGCCTCTAAGCTTTCTGTTAGGAAAATCACGCGTTACCCCTATGAAGCCTATTACAATTCCGAAACTAGAATTGTTAGGTGCCTTAATTGGTGCTAGAGGTTTGCGTACCACTCGCAAACCGATGGACTTGTCAAATTCACCGACATTTTTATGGTCCGACAGTAAGTGCGTTTTAACGTGGTTACTGGAAAGAAAAATTTTACCTCAATTTGTTGCAAATTGAGTATCTGAAATCAAGAGTATTTCAGCCGTAGAATATCGCTACGTCCCGTCAGCTGAAAACCCAGCCGATATTGGATCCAGAGGATCTGTAGTAAATGATTTGGTTACGTCCCTTTGGTGGATTGGACCTGAGTGGTTAAGTCAGGATTGCATCTCATGGCCAAAAACCAATTTGCATGTGATTCAATCACTTCCAGATTTGTCTGAAGATGAATACTCTACTCCAGTATTTTGTACACTTAGAGATTCATTAAACTTTTCCTCAACATTATCTGCTTCAATTCCTGAGATTTCAGATGACATTTTTGATAAATATCATACAGCAAAGTTGAGAAGAATTGAAAATTCTAAGAAAAGATTTATTCCGCAATTTTTTATAAATTCGCAAACCAATGAATTTGAAATTCAAATACCGGTCTCACAACCGATTCCTCCACAGGAAATGGAAGTGATAACAAACCCATCCTCTCAACCTGTAGATTTGTCAACTAAATCAGAAAAAGGTTTGAAAACCCAAATAACTTCTTATTCAAGTTTCATCCATCCTCCTAGGAATACACCGTTTGGAATTGAAATTGAGAAATTTAATTCTCTGAAAAAGTTAGTTAAAACATTTTCGCAATGTATTAAGGCAATCCGACGTTTTAATCAACGAAGGATTAAGAGGAAACGTTTGTTAACACCCTATGCAATAGTTGGAAATAATTTTCACTTTGCATTACTTTGTTTCATTTATGCGGATCAAAAGAAATATTTTTCGAAATTATTTGAAATACTCTTAGGAGATAATCCGCCCGAACATGTAGCATATGAAAAATTTCATATTTGTTTGGACCCTTCGGGAATTATACGTTTGAAAAATTATCTTCCAGAAATTCCTTATGCTAAGGATATGTTATCCCCTATTCTTATGCACCATAAGTCACATTTGACTGAACTAATTTTGATGCATACCCATCTTAAATTAGTACATGCCGGAAATAAATTTACAATGTCTGATTTCCGTAGACACTACTTCGTGCCTAGAGCACTGAAAGTGTTACCGCAAATTTTGAAAAAATCTTGCGTGTTATGTAAGAAATCTGAGAACAAACCGTTCAAGCAACCGACGCATTTGTCATTGCCAGATTTTTGTCTTATACCATTTACCCATCCTTTTACCTACACAGGTGTGGATATATTTGGTCCTTTCTCTGTATTTGATAATTATTTACCAAAGAGAAAATGTAGGTTGGCTACACCAACTACGCCCATCTATAAAAAATGGGTTTTAGTCTTTACGTGTCTCTCTACACGAGCCGTTTATTTGATCTCAGTATCATCTTTGACTACCACAGAAATATGGACTGCATTTCTGACCTTTTTTGCAGATAAAGGAACGCCCAAAGCAATCTTATCTGATAATGCCGCACAATTTCAATTACTCTCGGTATATCTACCAGAGTATTGGTCTACCTTTTTAGAAGAAAATGAAGTGAAAGACAATCTAGAATTGAAAGGCATTAAATGGCACTTTATTCCCGCTAAAGCGCCATGGTATGGAGGCGTATATGAACGCATCATAGGAATTATAAAACAAGTCTTTTTCCATATACACGGACATAATTCTATCTATGCCCATACTTTTCAAGCTAGCTTGAAGGACATTCAGACTATGGTCAATGAACGTCCATTATGCCCATCTTCTGATGAAGTAGGTCAAAATACTTTGACACCTTCGCATTTTCTTCATGCGAATCTCGGATCTTTGACAATTCCGACTGGTCAGACAGTAGAGGATAATACTCCTACAGTCACTCAACTCCAGAAATTATGGAAACTTGACCAAGAATATCTTTCCAAACTTTGGTTATCATGGAAAAGGGAATATCTTTTATATCTAAGAGATAGACCACCAAGACCGATACCAAATGCGTATCACACGGTGCCATTTCAACCTGAAATAGGAGACATTGTCCATGTCCTGGACTATATGTCGAAACCGGGAGTATATAAACTCGCGAAAGTCCTAGGACTTGAGAAGTCACATGACGGAAAGGTCCGACATGCGCAAATTCAGTTCTCGAGTAAAAAAGTGTCTACCCGACCTTTAAAATTTTTAGCTCCCTTAGAACTAAGAATAAAGGATACTATAATGAGAAACTAGTTTCAACATTATCCGCAATTTTCAAGATTACCTGACACATGACACATATAGGATAGGTTATTCAGTAATTTCTTATAAATTTAGATGATAACCTACACTGTCTTTAGGGGGAAGCCTAAATTAGATACTATGTTGATAAAAAGGCATACTTCTAATTTTTGGCACCCACTATTGTTGTCAATGCACCTCACAAAGGATCGCGGGCAATAGGTGACAGAGCGCGCAACTATACCATTCAATGAATGAGCTACCGACTTGCTAACTCGACTTGCTAACTCCCCTTTCTTCCTTTCCAGAATCCTTCATCTATGGTACCGACTCTTCATAATCTCGTTTTTTTTTACTGTCCGGCAGTTGACGGAAGAGAAGAAAACTATATTTTACAGAAAAAAGTTCTTTTCTTTGTTGTTTTTCTTTCTCTTTTTTAGAATAATTTAGTATTATTTCCTATTTTTGTACCAACATTTTTTATTTTTTCAATAAAATTGTTTGTTTGTACATGTCATGTATAATTAAAATTTTAGTTTTTCAGGAACAATCTTGGAAGGTGGCCTCCGAAGGCTATCTTCGCACACCGCCCCCAGTATCGTGGCTCCGCCCACGAGGCTCCGGCGCACAGGCGATGCGCCGGAGTTCTCCCACTACCTCCGGTAGTGGATATACTGGTGTTGAGGCAACGCCAGTTGTGAGGAACATGTACGAGGTACAGGTGTGTGACTCCAACAACATTTTACTGTCTCCTGGACGTTAAACACATATATATATATATATAAGACTCTACCCACTACAGTTTGCTCCAGCTACCAGATTGTCAGAACTTGAACTGCAACGTAACGATAAAAATTTGGTAATCACACTTTATAAGCAATTGGTCATACACGGATGCGTAGAATGTTGCATTATTTTTTGTTGAAATGGAATATTTAAATTTATTTAAATTGAGAGAAAAAAAAAGTTTTGCGAATCAACAAACCTGTAACATGATAATATGTATAAAATGAAAAACAGCTGAAAGTTTTCCAATAATCGTATAAAAAATTTAAACCTTCACAGCTACTTCAATATGAAACGTAGGGAAAATGTTGACGTAACAAAATCACTGTTTACTTTTCGCATGAAATACATCTACCAGCAAAATATATTTCTGAGGCATTTCATTGGCCACAAAATAGATATACAATTGAGAAATTCATGCCGAGAAACTGCTTGTTATGGAATCTCAACCATCCCTTCCCCCAACATTGACATCAAATATCTTTTAAACATCGAGTAAAAATGGCTTTTAATTGTCGGAGCCCAATTAAATATGAAGAAACGCGCGCGCATCCGCACCCGCACCACCCACCCACACACGCACACACAAATCCTCTCTTTTTGAAACACCCTTATAAAATGGAGAGGGGAAGCCAGTGGTCAATCAAATATTTTCGTTACACTCCTGTCTTCTATGGTCCGTCACTCCCCTCATTATCAGAAATTTGCTATCACGTACAATGGGCCTCAGGAAGTTTTACTTAGAAAGTTCGAATACAAAAAAATAAATGAAAATCCCTACGACTCCGTAGGCTGAAAACCTGAATCCTCGCTATGATAGCTAATTCTGACAAATGACTATAGGTTCTTCAAAATTCAAATTCACCGGGCCAATTTTTATATGTACCTAACCTATCTATATCTATCACATACTTACGTATATTGACTTTTTGTTTAATAAAAATTTTGTCGACTGAATTTAAAAGTTCCAACTCCGGTGGGCAAAAATCTGGGTTCCGAAGAGGTATTGCTATCCATCCG
Source organism: Ericerus pela (assembly GCA_011428145.1). Classification (NCBI taxonomy): domain Eukaryota; kingdom Metazoa; phylum Arthropoda; class Insecta; order Hemiptera; family Coccidae; genus Ericerus; species Ericerus pela. The sequence goes on along the minus strand of WOFM01000600.1, from coordinate 212,684 downwards.
TCTATGAATAAAACAACGTTGATTTATGAAGCGAATTCGATAGAATAAAATTACATAATTAAGAATTAGCCGGTACAATAAAGTAACGTGTCACAAGCGTCGAAAACTGATGACGGCACCTCACCACCAATGGTTCCTAGGAGGTGGAGACATACCTGACATACCAAAATTAACAACTGAACCATTAATGCCTACAAAGGCGGAACCAGGATCAGTCGGTTGCGTGACAATTGGCTGACCGTCACCAGATTGCATCGACGAAAACTGATAGGACGAATTTGCATTAAATTGTAGTGGTTGTGAACGATCATTTTTCAATCCAGCAGAGGTAGAACCATCGAAAACCGATTCTGTCGAATGTAGGGTGAAATTGACATCATTAATATAAGACATAAAAACAAAACAAATCAAAGGCATATGCAAGATTGAAACCAGGAAGGGTGATAACCCAAAAATCAGGTATAAACTTTTGGAATAATGTTTCGGTTTTTAGGCTGTCAGGGTGTACGTACGACTAACCTCTGGGGAGGGATTTACAAATTAACAAAACAATTTCGTTAGCGGAGCTACCTTGAAAGAATTTTTAGGTGTTTTTGTTTCAAAAACATTTGTTATATATATATATATATACTAGGCGAATGGCTGACAGTCTAAGCCCAACTAATGAAAAAAGTGCATAATTTTTCTTGGTTTTTCATAATAGGGAGCTCTATTTTGAAAAAAAAAGAACTATGTTGTAGTTTTCTGATCAGACTGCCATTTTCTGGATTAGAATATAAAAAAAAAAAGAAAAAAAAGCACGCTTCAGTGCCCTTAAGTAAGCGGACTGAATTATTTAATGGTACACATTCCTATTTTTGTGCTGGTAACATTGTATAATTTGTTGTTTCGGTGAGAACAACAAAATTTTTTTTTATTAGGGGGCTTGTGTCAAATACAAAAAAAATACACACGCACACTAAAACATTTTTCTTACTTCTCTATTTCCTTTTCGGAAGTTTACACCGAGATATGTGCGGGTCACCTTCACCTTTCAGTTTTTAACTCGTAGTAAAAATAGAAATGGGTACCACATTTAAAAAAAGTCACTTTGAGATGAATAGAATTTCTCAATGCTGAATCATTGTTTTAAGATCTTCTTTTCTAAGATGTAATTTTGTAATTTGTATAATATGTCATATTTGTCTTCTATCATTTCCTTTCATTTAAATTGTTTTACCAATTTTTTAATTTCTTTCATTTCACAAATGAAATACGGAACTTAAGCCTTAAGAGAACTAAAAATTTACTTTTTTAATTATTGCTTTTTATTTAATGTACATTTTGGTTAGCACGATTATGGCTTTGAGACAAACAGTTTCAGAAATAATAAAATGTGACATTTGTGAAATCAGGCTCTATAATTCAAAAAATAGAAAATCAAAATCCATGCTCGAAGTGGAAAGTTATGCTGGTTTTTTTAAAGTTAATTAAAAATGCTGAAACTTTGTAAAAAAAACAAAAAACAAAAAAAAATAAAGAGGGATAAATAAAGGCAAAAAATGAAACAAACCAATGAGACTGAAAAAAGGAAATTCCAAATACGTGTGTGTAAGTGTGGGTGGGTGTGTGTGTGTGTGTGTGTGTGTGCGCGCGCGCGTGTGTGTGTATGTGTGTGTATGTTTGATTTTAGTATCTTGGTCGGACACACACCTGACTCCTCACCAGCTTTAGTCAAACTAAAAACGTTGGTCTGACACATACAAGGTCCGACCAACGTTTTAACTGTTTTTTTGGATTCAGGGGGTTATATTTGCATTGAAAAAGTTGGAAAATGTTAGTCTTGTAAAAAGTCCGACTAGCATACTTATGGCCCACTCATCAAATGTTACACCCCATATGTGAAATTTTATTTTGGAATTGACAATAGTACTACGTTAGTCGGACTTCTGTGTGTGACACTGGTTAGACTTGAGTCTGCTGGTATGTTAGTCAGACCTTTTAAAATCAACGTTGCCACAGTTTTGGTTATGAGTGACAGCTGCAAATAATAATACTGGATAATAAAGGAAAAAAAAAAAAACATTTTCCAGTTTACGTTGACAAGAGATTTTTTTTAGTCAGTACTTGAGGTCTGTCTTACGATAGATGCAAATGATATTAAAAAAAAAAAAACATTTTCAAATCAACAATAAGATGAGAGTTAACCTTGAAATTTACCAATTTTTGTGTAAAATTTAATAAAAAAAAAAATACACACCCGTTGATATTGATGTATGTTCGATTGAATTCTTTTCTTTTCTGTTCATTCTTTTGTTGTTTCTTCCCTTGAGTGTTCTATTTTTTTTTTAATAATATTACACGTGCTGTTATATTATAAGATGCTTACACATAAAAAGGCAGTGACTGAGAATGGTAAGTGGCATTTGATTAAAATAACTGAATTTTTTTGAACTACCTACCTATCCTGGATAAACTGTGTAGCACTGTTTACTAGGTACGTATGTTATAGTAACGTGGATCTAAGGTATGGTCAATATAGCAGGCATTTTATTTCAAAAATATGGTCTTACAAAATGAGTTACTTGACCTAGCAAGCTACCTATATTTTCTGAAGATCCATACCAAGATAAAAACTTCACGTAAAGTTCTAGAAATATCTGTCAGGCACTTGGACGATACTTTGTTAGGCCCACATGGAAATGAGTGAGAAATTGAAAATGTGGACTTTTTTCATCTGTTTGTTTAAAAAAGTAGTACGCCTATGCATCAGTAATTAAGAAAAACCCCAAATTGGAATATGTATAAAAGTAATAGAAGTTGTAGAGAGTGTCAGGAAAATTTTAAGGTTGGTAAATTGGGGGTGCGAAGGTTTGAAATGATTAAAAGTTAATGAAATGATGATCAAAATCCTTCTCAAACTTGAATGAAAGGATTGACTAGGAAAAAAAACTACTTATCAAAAAGAACTAAGGAAATAATGAAAAAAACTTTAGAGCAGCAAGCCTTGCTGGAAAAATAGGTTTCCAAGAAAAAAAATTATGAATTTTGATAGTTAAAATAATTGTTTTAAAGCTTATAATGCGTAAATGGTATGTTATGATTAAATGAAATTTGTCAACTGTTGATGAAATGTTAGACATTGTGAAATTTAGAAGAATTATTTCTTGATTTGAAAAAATCAGATCTTGTGGAAACCCTACCGGAAATATTGTCAAACCAAAACTGATAGCCAGTGGCATAGTTAAGGGGGGTATGGGGTTAAACACCCCAAAATTTTTTTTAAACAGCAATTTTGTACACTAGTAAATTTTTTTGCAGTCAAAAACCTCCTATTAAATTTGGTTTGACTTTCGCAATAGGGAATGGGACTTATATAGTTATTTGTTTCATGATCTCCAGATTCCAAAAATACTCATCTCACATTTTCATATTTCTTATAACTCTCTTTGTTTAGATTGGACACCAATTGTGTCCAATCAACCTTTTTTCTTTGCTCTGTTTTTTTTTATATGTTGTAAAAAATTGGCTGGTTACACCCAGATTCCTCCTTACAACATCGCTTTGTATAGCCCTTGATTGTATTACTTAATTATGTGGAGTTATGTATCTTATAATAATTTGTCATGTTTCGCATATTATTAAAATAAATTGTGAAATAATCTGTCTAGTCTTCACTTTTTTCCAGGTCAAGTAATATTTGTTTGCTGTTCAACTTTAAAAAGAGATCTACAAGATGAAACTAAAATATTCCTAGTATACAGCCCCCCTCCCTTTGAAGACAGTAATTGGAGTGTGATTTTCTTGAATAAAGCACCTTCTTATTTTGTTTCTGTCTTTATCCTATGAATAATATAGTGCATACATATTTTCAGTACCACTGATTTGATAGAATAAAATTATTTGGAGGTGGAAGAAAAAATATAACATATCACTCCAGAGCTGGCAAAAGTAGTGTTGCTTGAGAGCTCAGTCTAGAGCAACACCTGAAATTTTTGTTAAAATTAAGTAAAACATCAATTATTTATGTGAAAATATTGGAGCAAAAATTTTTAAATTGTAATTTCAGTGTAGGTATAGGAATCTACGTTACCAAAATTTTATGTATTTTTCTTTTTTTAAATAATAATTGTGGAATGAGCTGTAAAATTAGAGGCATTTCAGCTTTCACCATGTTATTGTATTCAACTAAAGCCAGTTTTATGAGGAGGATGATTTGGGGTATGATAACCCCCAGCACCCAAACAAATGAATTAAAGCTTAATTCAAAACACTATTTTGATGAAAATTGAAAAATCAAGTCGATACAGATGTGTAAAAGAGAGTTAACCCCTGTGAATTTTAGGATGTGATTCTATAACCCCCCGCCAGAAGAAATCCTGAAACGCATTCAACTAGCGTAGATTAGGTATGGGATATATACTCCCCCATTGCTCTATAATAAAAATTCATAAATATGGCAAATGATCGATTAGACATACAAAAACAGGTTTTAAAACACCAAAAAAAAACGAAGATTTCATTACCCTTACTACAGTTGTGAAACATTTTCTGAAATTTGTTAACGAAATTCTATAAATAGAATTATTAACAAAATTTTCATTCCCCCCACTTAATCCTGTCTACTTGACTGGCGCTTAAGGAGCAACACTTGAGAAAAAATCACTTTGCCAGCCCCACATCACCCTAAAATGACATTAAAATTGACCTTACAAAGAAACCACCAGATGAATTGAATCCAAATTTCATAGGGTTCATTAGTGGTATGAATCCAACCTACACACCAAATTTCAGCTCTATTGGCTGAAAATTGAAGTCACCATTGTATTAACAATAAATATTCATAAATAAATTCCAAGATGTGTAATAGTAGGTTTTTTTGAAAACCTGTTACAAAGGTGGGGGCAAGCTTTCCCTGAACCACAAACTTTATATAAAATGTAAAATAATGCAAAAAAACCTCTGAACATAAATTCCTACACTTGAAAGAACTACGATTGATTAAGCAAAAAAATCTACCCTTGAAGTTTTAGCTCTAAACCAACTCTGTTTAAACTCAGTTCTCAGTTCTACTCCATGGATTTATTTTAGTGTTAGTTCTGTGAAGTGGGAGAGAAATTGTTTGATAGAAAGGAAATGTTGAAATATAAAAAGCATGTAATACACATATGACTACATCTTTAGAGGAGAATAATTCATCAAAACTTATTCACCAATTTGGGTTAAAATTTCAAGAAACTGGACATTATTTGAGAAGTTTTTTTTTTGGAGATTTCCAGTTCTGGATAGAGAAATCAAATAGCCTCTTCAAATAAATTGTGTCCAACTTCACAGAAATTAATACCTGGGTCAAAATAACAAACCACCATATTGGATAGAACACTTAAACTTTGCTGGACACTGAGTTGACATTGTTGGTGAAGAATATGTAGGTATTTGTTTTTGTTTTTTTGTTTTCTCAAACAAATTGAAAGATAAAGCTTTTGGATGATTAGTTTGAGAATAGGAAAAATTGTGCATCAATATGGTGTTTAACTTATCATAGTGGTTGACATTTTTGGGCCTCAGTGTCTGGTTCAATTAGGATGCTTGGGATGTTGAGAACAAATAATATGGTGACTACTCTTTCTTGATTATTTTTGGAGGTATCACATTTAGTTAGAAACAAAATTGATCTATGTTCTGCAATCTTGGTCAGAGTCTTGTAAATTGACAAATTCAGAGTGGTTCCCTTGAATAATAATTTCCTAATTTTAAAAATTACAAATAGATAGTTCTTTAACATGCATTTATCCAAAAAAATTGGGGCAGTTTGATTTTAGGTAACCAAACAGAAAGTAGTCATATTCTATTTGGATGAAAAAAACTGTTAGTGCTTTTTGATGACTCCATAGTCCCATTCTAATTAGAAACGGACAAAATTAGTTTTCTAAAGAAGCTGATCTATTGACAATAATTAATTTCCTTTTACAACAATTATTCTTTCTACCCATATTTCCATGAAAAACTGTGGCAACATTGCATTTATGTCTTACTAGGGACATACAGGAACAGGTGATGTGTACTCTTGATGTCTGACCAACGTTCATGAGAGTCAATTTCAAATAACACAAAGGTCTGACTATAGACTGATATGATTTCATTTTTGTGTGTGAAAACACACACACACGCAGTCTAACCAACATATTGTTACAGTATTTTTTTATTATTGAGTGTATAGCTTTGTGGGTTGGGCAGTTTTTTCAATGTTTTAAAAACTAAGACATTCTACTGTCAAGCAGCATTCTAACCTCAAAAGTAAAGATTTTTTTTGGGTCTTACTAAGGCAGTTAGGTGTCAAGGTCCAACTAAGATACTATAATCATGTGTGTGTGTGTGTGTGTGTGTGTGTGTGTGTGTGTGTGTATGTGTGTGTGAATCTGAGAGACAGGGAGAGGGTGAGAGAGGGAGAAAGCAAGGGAAAGAGAGAAAGAAGGCGAGGGAGAGAGAAAGAGAGAAAGTGAGAGAGAGAGTGAGAGAGAGAGGGAGTGAGAGAGTGTAAGAGAGAGTAAGAGTGAGTGAGAGAAAAGTTTTTTCAATTATCTTTTTCTCATTTTTGTGGCATAACTGATAGAGCGATTTGTTCTTTCATTAATATTAGGTTTGTTTGGGCAACCGTTTTCTGTTATTTCTAGTAAAATTTCTGGATGTTACATCAAAACATTTTCCCACCATTAACAAATGTTTCGGATAAAACAGCAGTACCTCCAGAAGTACTGTTAAATTAACAGAAATTTTTGGTAATTTTTGAAACAGTTACAAAATCTGCTAGAACACATTTTTGTAATTTTTTTTTGCATAAATTTTACCATAATTACCAGAAAAACGCCTACCCAAACAAATCTATAAATAGCAGTTTATTTTATTATTTTTTTTTGGGCCGAGCACGGGAAAAACAAGTTCCGCTCCTTACCAACCCCCGGGTATGTTCTTGAAACAGTTTAACAATAAAACGTATATGCTAACATTCGATCAGATCAGGAATAAGCAATATTGGTCTTAAATAAATTCAACCATTTAACTGGCATATAGGTAAAACTATGTGAATTTTTTAGAAGCACAAAAGTGACACAATTTCCTCAAAGTAAATTTTTATTCGGTCTAAATACCGATTCGTGAAAATATCGATTTCACGAATCACGAATGGAGAAGTAAAATCGCTGGACTGTCACCTTCCCTTTTTCTCAATCAATTCAGAATTTAAAAATTTATTTAATTGTAAAGTATCTAACTCTCACTACTCACGTGGACGACGTACAACTTATAACGACTACGGAAACTTGTATTTTCTCCATTATTTAACTTGACACGAAACAGATACAAGTCTTTTCATAAATAAAACGTGGAGCAGTAGAAATTCATTTTTCAATTCAATTTTTGCTGTGACGTCATAATTTTTTAACTTACAACTGGTGAGGTTTTGGTAGGGGACAAAAAGAAAAAAAACTTTGTTCGCAAATTTTGACAGAAACTGTTAACTCTCCGAACTCAAATATTAATGCATTAAAATCAGAAAAATATACTAAAAGTAGGAGAAAAAATCTTCAAAAATTTAAAAAAAATTATCCTCAAGTTCATCATTAAAAACTTTACTATGAGAAGAATAACGAGAATTACCTAAAATGTCATTTTGGTAAAATTTTACCGGCAATTACGCATGTTCAAGAAATAGATCAAATAAGACGTGGATCCCCCTTAACCCCTTACGATGGAGCAATTATCTATGCCGTTGGGAGAGTTTGAAGTAAAATTTTTGCTCAAAAATTTCCAAGACAGAATTTACTTAAAAAGCATGAAATATTTTTTACTTTGAGGTGGTGCAGAATCATTCCCATGGCGCTCATCTGTTGAAGTTGTAATGCCTTCAACTTCACGGTACGACGGTGGACGCGAAGTAGAAAATTTTAATTCTAATAAAAAAAAAAAAAAATCAAAAATCAAATTTATTAGGAATTTTTAAATAACGACCAACAGTCAACTATACAGCTCTAGAAGGGTGGAAAAGCAATGATGAAAAACTAAGGAACTCGGTAGGTTTTGGGATTTTGATGGAAAAAAGTTTCATGAACCCTCTTTAAAACTAATAAAATAATGGTAAAATCGAATAAAAAATAAATTGAAAAAAACTATAGCGCAGTAGAAGTACGTCAGAAAATCCAATTTGCCAATTCATTCACAGTTCAATATCGTAAGTTCATTACTCCAATGCGAACAGAATCGCATATTCCCCAAAATTGTGAGAAAAATTTTAATTTTCTTAGAATCCACGAAAAACCACTTTTCTATCAATTTTTCAGTCTCCAATTTTCTCGGAAACTACTAAACCGATAGACACCAAATTTTTACCAGACTTGGTCCTAAACCCTATCCCTTTTGTAGCTTTCTCAGAGTGATCAAAAAATTTTCTCCAGCAACTTTTTCTTTCCCACTTTTCTTGGAAACTATTAAATTAATAGGCACGAATTTTTTATCAAATTTGAGACTCTATTTTCATGTTTACATATCAATCCTTCATGAGTATAGTACACACTCAGGCCTTTTTTTTTTTATCCAATTTGCTCGCGAACGGGATATTTATTTTCTCTCAATTTTCAGCCACATATAGCTTCACTTTTTTTTTCACAGCAATTTTACGCACAGTAGCAATCAACCTTCGTAGAAATTTTCCAGAAAGAGGATTACTGTGGAAAAATTTTTCGAAACTTTCCACAAAAATCGTTTAATTCCACAAATAATGCATACACATAAGATCGATTAGAATCGATCGCGTGAAATTGAATCTAAGTTAGTGGCAAAGTGAAAATTTTTAAATTTGGAGATGATCAGCGTAAAGAATTCTTTCAATGAATCTGAACACTTTATAGTTTTTACTGTCTAAGTTTTTTTAGTAAGAAACGTACCTACTTGTCCTCCCAATTAGCTGAACTCACAACCTCACATATAAGGAACCTAGTAAAAGGTTTTAGTAACTGTTAACTTTTCAACTTTTCTCTATTTTTAAAATTTTTATTTTAGAAGGGGAGAGGTTCCCAAAAATCGCTCTTTTACAGCCATCTTCTGTAATATTGCAGTAAAATTGCCCAAATAGGTATATAGTTTAATCAAGAGATATCAGATATATTTTAAACTGGCATAAATATGTTTCATATGGAATCTAATTTTGGTAAATAAAATTAGGTTTGATGGTTTCATTCTAATTTCTATACTACCAAGGAGAATATTCGAAAATTCTAACATCTCCCTAAACTAAGCTGTTCGATCCGACTAAATGCGGAGTTTGTTCTCACAAAATATAATCTCTACTTATACGGGAAAGAAACTTCAAAAATTCTTTTACAGGTACCTGTAGTTTACTTCAAAATCACTAATTCATTCCTGATTCAAACAAGCAGTAATGAGTGAGGGTCCAGATTAAAATTTCTTCCAACATTATTAATTTATTACATACATGTTCATTGACACTGCACTCATGAAGAATCAATTTTCCTCTCTGTAAAACCACTTAGGGACTTGGCATACCTTCATACATACTGAATTCGAATTAAAGTCATAGCACTTTAATTCACCAGAACTTGCAGAGAGGTTGAAAGTTTAAACGCATCCCCACTTTCAGGCAAAATAGCACATAAGTATACCTACGTAATATAAGAAAAAGAAAGAAGCAAAGAACAAGGAAGAGATAAGATAATGCTTTAAGAAAAAATTTAAAGTCCGTACCAAATGAGTTGAGTTCTGAAGGAGATAGGCAATATAACATACAAACGTTTAACGGCCAATGATGACAATATAAAAATGTTGAATAGCCAATGAGAAACAACGTAGCATTAATACGCCGTGAACGTCGAAGCTCAACTTATTTGGTCTGGACTCTAAATAGCATAATAGGATAACCTACACTGCTTCGCAGATACCTTCAAATACTTCTTCGTGATTGGCTTATTAGCACAAAAATTAACATTGTACATGGTTTTCATTACATTAACTTTCAAGTTATTAGGTGGCCTCATGTTGTAAAACGCATGACTAATGTTTTGTTTTATTGCTTTTTTTAATTTCAGATTTGTAGGCGGAGGTTTAATACCCGTGAGCAGAAGTTAATTATTTAAATTTTTTTTTGTAGTAACAGACATAAACATTTTTTTCCTTATTTTATTTTCAGTTTTGGGACTGGATTAATAGTTACAATTACAATTTACAATACAGTTGATGTTTGTGGTTCACTTCAGATCACTGATTCACTTACTGCATAGGTGATGGGATCTTTTGGGCAAATGCGGAGGACCATTCCATGGCATGCCATTTTGGGAGCAACAATGGTGGGGGGTTGAAGCGGCTGGAGCAAAGCCCCGGCTCCTGGAGGACACTTTGCCATCGCCAACATAAATAATGGCATGCCTTGGTCAAGTTACCCCATATTGTCCAAAAGATTCATCCACTGGCACTGTGCCAACAGCTCCTAAGTGCACTGATACACGAGAGAAATAATACATAAAAAAATTAAAAAAAAAATTAATACTAAATTTTAACTTCATCATTAAAAAAATACGTCGATCGTGGCGGCGGGTTCTTCTAAATTGCGGACAACATGGATAGAAGTGGAGAGAAACTGGAAAGAAGGAGGGTTTCATAATGGTAAGCGTTTTATCTGCCTAAGCCAACAGTGCTGCCAGACCTACGGAATTGTCAGTATAACTACGGAATTTTGCTTCTAAAAAATAAAATACTGTTTTTTCTACAGAATTTTACCAATCTACTGAATTTTCCTAAAATATACGGAATTTTTAAAAATGTTCCAGTAATGAATGGTAAAAAACTATGAGAAGTGAGAACAGATATTTTTTTTCAATGGCACCGAAATTAATTACTCTTAAGAGTTAAATTACTAAAGTGATAAGTGAGAACTTAATGTTGGATTAGGTCTTGTAATAATATGTACAACAAGTCCACAACAAGCTTTATTTGTTATCATTTTTATTAAAATCATTTAATCAACAATCATTCTTATTAATTTATAGGAAACAGATAAACAGAGGGAAATTGGAATTTGAAAATTGAAATAGGTACTAGGTACTGTGAACGTCTGGGTAGAGGAAGTCACAAACATGGACTATTGATAATGCTGAACTCTGTGTAAACGGGATATTTGTTTTCAAAATTGAAAAAATTTATCGAGATAATACCGTTAATTTAATTTAATACAGGGTGCTATTCTTTGGAGTTTGGAGAAATCTTTTTATTTATATAATATTTTGAATATTTTGAACAAAAAATATCATGGTTTGATTTTATGAAGGTAATGAAAATGAAGAAGCATTCAGAGTAATTGAAATAGCAGACCCTGATATCAAAGTGATCAAAATATTGGGCTAAAAAAGATACAAATACACAGTATGTATTAATATTAACATAAATTGGAGTGAGACTGAGAGAAAGGTTGATCTAAAAAAATAATCAAAATTAGGAAGTAGTGTGATCAGAAAAAGAGAAGTAAAGAGGTACAATATACAGCACAATCCACAAATGCTGCAAACATGAGTAAGAAATATGCAGTGGAAATATGAGAAAAACAGGGGAAAAAATTTGGGCATTGGAAACATTGCTAGCTCTCTAATTTACAAAATTACAAGTTTACGGAATTTTTTGAAATATACTGAATTTTTTTTCTCCTGTTTGAAAAAAATCTACCGATTTTATAGGCGATTAATCTGGCAGCACTGTAAGCCAATGACAGAGTTTAATATCGGCGTCTCTGAGAGGTAATATAGATTCTCCTATTATGCCTATAAATAAATGTACCTATTTATAAGAAACTGCTGGCTGTATTCTACCATTATTTTCATTATTTAAATTTTCTGATAAAGAATAATCACAACGTAATTCATCGGTAATCAGTGTAGAAATTAATACTTGAAACATACAACTGAGATCCAGTGTTGCCAGATGTACGGCTTTAGCCGTAAACATACGGCTATTTTAATGTGAAACGGCTGTACGGCCAAAGGTTGGGCCATAAGGCAAAATGTATGGCTTTCAAACCTTGATAAGAAAAAAGAAATTGTTTTAAGGGAGATTTAGAAGTAGCCTCATAGCTCTATGGTTCTCTAAACAGCTGATGAAAATTATTAATTAATTATTGATGTGAACTTAGAAATTTCTGAGAAGTAATAAGTATGAACTTGGCTTGTTGTCATGATGGCTGCAGTTTTTTTAAATTTTAATGATATTATTAATTTCTTCGCAATTTAATTTTTAAGTACTTTATTTACTGTTTTTAAATGTTTTGCTAATAGAATTTTCAAAGTAAATATTATTCATATCACTTGAACGTAGGCCAGAGCAGAGTTTATTTTATTATAAAAAATTTGAAATTTATTCATTCAATTCCATATAATCACAGTTATCGTACGCAATTGTTGGAGAACCATTGACCATAGAAAGCTGAAATTTTTTGAAGTTATGTAAGTATGTTAGCTGAATATTCTGTGAAAATTTAGTTGAATTCGTACGTTTTATTCTCGATTATCGCTGAAATTCTGTTCGAATTATGTGATTCAGGTGATATCAATTCAATCTACACTTAACTGAGAAACTTCAACTATATTTCAAGAATAAAACGTATAAATTTAGCCAAATTTTCATAAAATCTTCAACTAAAGTCATGTCATACCCCATCTTATCTCCAAAAAAAGGTTAAGAAAAAGTCAACCCTGCAAGATGTACGGCTTTGGGTAGTCATATACGGCTTTTCAAAGGTTCGTGTACGGCTATCGTACTCTCAAAATCTGGCAACACTGCTGAGATCCGTATCAATAAAATTGGTCCAGTAGTTCTGGAGTAAAAAGGAGAACAAGAATTAAATTGCTTGCCTATTATACGTATAGACTGAATATTAATTTCAATTAATTCGTTGAGAAATTCGTGGATTCGTAATTAAATATGTTGAAACAAATAAAATAGTTAAATAAAGATGTAAAAAACAAAAACTAAACACGTCAATAGTTCTCAGCAGATGATGTACAGAGGGAATACTGAATTCTATAGAAAATCTAAAGATGGATGGACAATCGATAATTTAATTTGACTTATGGATGCGGACAGTTTCCATCCGCTCATAAATTGCGGCCTCGTAAAGTGGTCATCAAAATAACAATAAAATTAAAGCGAAAACAATTGGATCAGTACATGAGAAAATATAATAATCAATTGAATGAGACCAGACCGCATAATATAAATCAGATTCCAACTAAACTTTCATACGCTTCGTAATTCTGTGACAGGACCACCGAACGAAAAAAGACGTCGCATCTCCAGTCAGTCATACAACAATGAAAAATTCGAAACGATGAAGCGATTTCGATAAAATTATGGTTATGTCTAGATCACAACTATCACTACCTATGCAAAAAGTTGGCAAAATTCTCATTAGATTTGTCGGCTAGTTGCCAAACAGATCAACATTTATAAACTGCAAACCCAAGTTACATAATATCGTCATTTACTAACTGAAATTTACCAAAAGGAATCCTCATCAGTAAAACTAAGAGTCGCACACATTACCTTCGAACTATACAAAAAATAAAGGCTTAAAATAAACATATAATAAAATACTTTCCACTGAAATCAAATAAAATATTGGAACTATATACCAAATTACCTGAACCTGAAGATTTGTCCGTTGATTTTTCGATCACATACATTTTAATCTATTTGTAGTTCAGTCAAAATAATTATGCAAACAATTACGTTAATTATTCACGTGAACCCAGGATTAAGAGGAAAAATTTCACTAATACCTAACTTTAATGAACGAAGTAATTCACCAGTCACCACGACCACTAATGCTACTAAACACCATATAAAATATTATAAATAGTGGGTAGAATACGATCAAAATTTCCAGAATGGGACCTACCACTGGTAGCTAGTATAAAAATTCTTAAAATTTTCAAGTTAAATTAATGCTGATCTCGCTGCACTACAAGTTGCAAATGTTGCAGTGAAACTGGGATGCGATAAATGGCTGACTTGACGGATGTTAGGTACATAGGTAGGTATCATGGATGAATTTAGCTTCATATGCAACTCTTTACACAATAACGTGTGGGTGTGTGTGTGTGTGTATTTTTTATGTATATGAGTGAGACGTGAGTAGATCTCCTGCATAGGCTATTTTTTATCATTACGAAATTATTTGATGATTAATAAGTTAATAACGAAAATGAATTGATATGTATTAGGTACAGTATGTTTTGTCCCGAAGAATTTTTTCTCTCTGTAATACAGACGCAAAATCGTTGAAATCATCGTTCGTGCATACTCGACGTTACTTCAAAAATCACGTTTAAAGCCGATTAAGATAAAATTTTCATTGATTCAAACCTTCACGTTGCAGCCATTGCGCCACGTCGATATCAAAGGTTGCCGATCATTTTCCCCAGTTTCTCTTCGGATAATTTGCTTCTTTTTTTTCACCTCTATACGACAAAGCTCAATTTAGATTTCAAATATCAATTTCTATCAACAGGGGGAAAAAAATTGTAAGCAAGTAAGAAACCGCGACGTTCTATTGGATGTGTAAGTATCGTAGCTCCCGGTAGGGGTTACACGTGGCTTACGAGCGTCAGGCGTCGGATTACAAAGACTCGTTGATCCGTCTTTGTGTGCGTATGTGTGTGATTGTGTGCGTGTCCCTTGTCAATAGGGTACCGGAACCCACTTTCAATAATTAGTATATCTCTTAAAACAAAAAAAAAAATTATAGCTTCAAACCGCCTGAAAATTGGATCAGAATAAGCTGAGAAAAAGATTCAACAGTAGAAAATTTGAAGGTTTTAAAAAAGGACATAACTTTTCGAGACAGGAGACGTTGTTCGCAGGTAACTTTATGGCTCCTTGTTGGTTCTGCGCATGCACCTGAACTTGTCTTCTTTCCATATAGTTTGTTAATTCGTTGACAAATTTAGGACGTTAAATGCACACAAATTAATGCCATTAAACGCATATAAATTCCCTTTGATTCATTTCTTTAAGAACAGTAATTTGCCGATAAATTGAAGGGAATTCATCCACAAATCAGTCACTGAATTACACACAAATTGAAAGGAATTGAATAGAATTCAACGACGAATTCTATTCAATTTGACAATTAATATCCATAAACACACACAGATTAAAGGGGATTTGGGTGTATTTAATAATTTGTTGGATTTGATTCCTTTCGATTTGTGTGTAATTCAATGACTGATTTGTGGATGAATTCCCTTTGATTTATCGGCGTATTAATGTTCTTAAAGAAATTAATCAAAGGGAATTTATATGCGTTTAATGGCATTAATTCGTGTGCATTTAACGCCCTATTTTACTTTCAAATGTATTTTTAGTCTGCTAATAAAATTAATCGAGAATAAAAGTCTCACATTCTTTTTCAGTCCTCACTTACTCTACCTCACATCATGGTAGCCATCGCTATGGTAGAACATTAGTAGAGACTTATAAAATTTTTATGTAAAAAGCAGACTTAACTGAATTTTTTTAAATTGATTTATTGTTGTGCGAAAATTTTTTGTTGATTTGTATGTGAATGTACACGAAAAGTATCGTGTCATTGAGAATATTAAACTCGATTTTTTAAATTAATTTTGTGAATTTTTCAAAAAATTGAAAAACTAAATAAAATTTTAATCTGTTCCTGATTCACTAATGGCCGACCCTGGAAATTATCGAACAATAATCCAGAAAGGACTGCCAAAGGATCCAGTGAACCACTGAAGGAAATCTTCTGCTCCCGTCATCAAAGACTCTTCTAGAGATCTGCAACATCGAAGACTACAACTTTAGGCCAACTTTCGTCAAAATTAAGCAGAGACTACAACGGTGAAATTTGTGATCTACAATTGGAAAAGTTTCGCGCAACACAAATCAACAAGAAAAATTGTAAAAGGTAATATATGCTATAGTTAATTATTTTTTGTGTTTAGTAATATTGTGTTTGGGGTCGATAAAAAATTAATTATGCCCAAAAAATATATATTTCCCATATAATTAATACATTGGAAAATAAAATAGGAGAATATAGAATAGAGAGTGAAGAATTAAAAGACTTAATAAAAAAGTTTGAAAGAGAAAAAGTCATAGACTTGAAAATAGAGACTTATAATCTACCCTTTTATAAATACTTTACGGGAGAAATTATATTAGAGTCTTTCACCCTCGATATTTCAGGTAGAATAGAAGAAATTTGTTCTAATAAATATATTAAAATATTATTTTCATCTCCAAATTATTTTTCTTGGAGAATTTATAGTTCATTGGAATCTGAGAAAAAATTTATAGATAGATTTTTTAATAATAATTAAATTAAAATTAAAAAACTGGATAAATTAGAAAAAGAAAGAACAAATTATAGTGAAAAAGAATTAGAAAAAATAGAACTAGGAGAGCAAAAATTAGCAAATAAAATCAAAAAAGAATTATTGGAAAACAGAAAATATATAGCAATTACGAATAAAAAAGAAAGTTTATTAGGTTTTAAAAAAAATAAGAGAAAATTATGTCTAATTCAAATGAAATAAAACCCATCCAAGCACCATTGGGAAAAGTTTTCAATGGGAAATATTATCTGGATTGGAGAAGAATGATCATTTTGGCTATAAGAGGAGCTGGTTATTATGATATTTTCGGGGAACCTGAATTTTTGAAACCTTACATAACTCACATTGATGATCTGAATTTTAGGCCTGATAGCGAAATGATGAATTATTGTGAAATGCAAGACAATGCTAAAGCATTTGTACTTGAGAGAGTCTCTAATGATATTACAAAGCAGATAAGAGATTGTAACACTGCCAATATGATGCTAAAAAAACTAGATAATATTTATGGCACAAAAACATCAGTTACAATAAACATGGCTAAAGCTAAATGGATGGAATTTAGATTCCAGCCAGGAGGCAATATGAGAGGATTCCTAAAAAAATGGGATGAATTAGTCACGGATGTACGAGACAGTGGAAAGGAAGTGAGTGAAGATGAGGAATTGGAGAATTTGCAGCTGGCCCTGTGTTATGAACAGGCCCTAGCAAAAATGCAATTTGAAAATCTACCTAATAATGAAAAAAATATTGATAATTTTAAAAGAATATTGTGGGAAGATTCTGATCAGAAATTTCGTGATCAAACAATAAAAAAACATAATAATAATAATAATTATAATACCCAAAATAATAATTTTAGGAATAATACAAATTACAATAATAATAATTATAGAGGTAAAAACGGAAATTTTAGAGGAAGAAATAATTATAGAGGAAATAATTATAATAATTATAGGAATGGAAATCATAATAATAATGGTAACAATGGTACGAATAATAATGGAAATAATAATTATAAAGGAAATAACTATCGTGGTAGTAATAATTATAGAGGTAATAATTATAGCAGTAATAATAGAAACTACAACCCCAACAATATTAAATGTTATAAATGCGGTCAGAATGGTCATATTGCACAGAATTGCAATAATAATAATCCACAAAGTAATAATAATGATAATACAAATAAAAATCAAAGCAATTACCCACCTAAAACAAACCAGAATAATAATAATACAAATAAAAAAGAAAACCCTGAGCAACAGGTAAAAATGTCCTGAATGGTTAAAAAATTTTTAAATGATCAAAAAGAATGGTTATTAAATAAATGAATTAAAAATAATGAATATAACAAAAATTATACAATATTAAATAACAGAGCAATTTTGAATGGAGCAGCTGAAGTTCATTTGACATCTGATTTAGGAAAACTAATTGAAATTAAGAAATTCATTACCCCAGTAAAACTTCAATGTGCTGGAAAAAATGCCTTCTTATATGCCATCCACACGGAAAAAATGATAATAAAAGTAGAAAATTCTCAAAAAATACAATCATTAATGGAACGAAATGATGTACATTATGTACCAGATTTAAATATAGATATAATCTCTGCCATAAAAATTACAAATACAGGTACAGTTAATATCGATCAACAAAAAGATAGGGCAAATATATACTTCATTGAAAATGGAGAGGTTTTAATAACTGCTTTAAAAGAAAACGGTATATTTTACATACATTATAATATTCAAAATAATATCAACGAAAATAAAATAAAAAATGATGAAAATTTTGATCAAAAATACAAAAATTATACAAAAATATGTCCTGTAACCCAAGACAATGAGGATGAGCAGGATAATTTTTCTATAGATCTAGAAATACAAGATGAGCACATCTAATGAAGATATAGATTTATCTCTTGAACTCACATCAAATGATGACAAAATAATGAATAATAATAATACTGATGATGGAAATGATGTTCAAGCTAATAATAATAATAATACTTTAAATAAAAAAATCCTAATACATAGAAGACTAGGACATTTAAATGCACGATGTATTCAAAAATTAAAAGCCTTATCAATTGGAATTCCAGAAAATATGAACTTTCGGGACGATGATTTCAAAAACTGCCAAATATGTTGCATTGCTAATAATACGAGATTGGAACATAATGGGGTTAGAATTAAGCCATCTAGAAAATTAGAAGTAACCTCATTGGATATAATGGGTCCATTTATCCCATCGATAGCCAATCAAAAATATATTTTAACGTTTATCGATCACTACTCTAAATACACGTTTGTCATACCAATTATAAGTAAAAATCAAGTTGCAAATAAATTCAAAAGTATGATAATTTCTATGAAAAACAAATTTCCTGACTTCCCTATAGGAACAATTAGATGTGACAACGCAAAGGAATATACGGATAATAAAATAATTAATTATTGTACCGAAAATGGCATAAGAATGGATTATGTTGTTCCTTACTCCCCTGAACTGAATGGTGTAGCCAAAAGGCAAAACCAAACTTTAATGAGGAGAGTAAGAGCCATGATCATTGATGCCAATCTCGATATCAAATATTGGTTATATGCTGTTGTAACATCAGCCTATTTGATAAATTGCTCACCCACCAAAGCTAACCCCAATTATAAAACTCCTTATGAACTATTTTATGGGATTAAGCCAAACTTAAAAAATTTAAAAGTCTTAGTTTCATTAACTTATAGGCATATTCCTTTAGAGGTAAGAAAGCAAAATGTGACAAAAGCTAAGTCCAAATCGAACAATAAAGTTGACCCAAAATTAGCGCATAGAGCGGAAAAAAGTATTACCAATACGGGCTATTGTTTAAGGGATCCATTTGACACCAAGTCTTATATAGCATTTGATGTGAAAGTTGATGAGTCCTAGAATGTAAAATCGCTCGAAATTGCTGAAAAACCACTAATTATAAAACCAGCCAATTATGAACATGATCTGGGAATAATAAATCCTGTAATAATGAATATTAATATTAACTATAACAAAACGTACATAGAGAATTGCATACCTAAAAATTTTAATTAAATTAATGATAATCCCTTTAGGGAAGAATGGGTACTTGCAATAAATGATGAATTTAACTCATTAAAAGACATGAATGTCTGGGAAATAGTGGATTATGACTGTCAGAAATTAATAGATACGAGATAGATTTTTACAATTAAGTATGATGAATTTGGAAATCCAAAACCAAAAGCTAGGTTGGTAGCAAGGGGTTTCAAAGATAGGACGGAATACAATATTACCAAAACCCATGGCCCCATTGCCTCAATTAATACTATCAAATGGTTACGTTCCACAGTCAATAAAAATAAATTAATACTTGTCCAGTATGACGTAAAAACCGCCTATTTAAATTCGCCAATTATAAAACCCATATATATATAAGAAGGCCAGAGGGAATAAACATAAACTCAAATCAAGTGTTAGAACTTAAGAAATCAATTTATGGGCTGAAGACTTGAAGTGAATCGTGGTACAACTTGTTGGACTTTAAAATAAAGGAAATGAAAAAATATACTTTCTAAGTTATGTGGACGATATATTAATCGCATCCAATACACAAATGTCCATAACTAAAATAAATGAAGAATTACAAAAATCATTTACAATCACTATCATAAATAACCCTAGATTTTTTGTGGGACTCGAAATAAAAAGAGACATTGAAAATAAAACAATAACTTTGTCACAATATAAGCATATAGAAAAAATGATTAAAAAATTCGGAATATCTGAAATAAAAAATACAAATACTCCAATGGAGACAGGACTTAAAATTGACAAAATAAAAAATGGAAAAGATGATACCGAGTATAGATCAATGATAGGGGGGTTCTATACTTAGCTATACTTTTTACAGTGAACTTTTTCTCACATTTTCAGAATAATTCGAATGATACTCTAAAAAATTATGTAAGGAAAATATTTAGGTATGTAAATTCAACAAAAAATTACACTTTAACATACCAATCTGAAGGAGGCAGAATTCAAGCCTCAGGTTGATGAAAATAATATTAATATAAATAATTTACAAAAAGGTAAATCAATAACTGGATTTATGATTTTTGGGAATGGAGATTTGATCGAATGGAATTGTTCTAAGCAGACGATCCATGCTTCATCTAGTACCGCTGCAGAAATCATAGCAGTTTTTGATACCTTGGATATTATTAAAGTCATACAACACATGAATTTCAAAATTTTTGAAGAAAAAATATCAGTTGATATCATGGAAGACAATATCTCCACACAAAAAATATGCTCTGGGGAAGTCAAAAGAAGTCAAGGGCTCTCATGATTAAATGTTATTCAATTTTGGAAGCAATGGAAGAAAAAATTATACACTTTAGGTCTGTAAGTTTGGAAAATCAGCTAGCGGATATTCTGACAAAATAGTTAGACAGAACAAAATTCGAAAATATAATAATAAAAATTCTGGAAAATACCAACATATATATATAATTGTGAAATCGTTTATTTAGAAATATATTAGTCCAAAATACAAGTCGTCCCAAATCCAAAATCATAGTTAAAACACGAAATATATTGTAAGAAAAATACCCCTATAATATTCGAAAATAATACTCAACAATAATATAATTCTAGAAATTACTTGTCAAAAATATATACTCGATTTTCTTGAAGACCCAACTATGAAAATTGCATTAAAATCGAGCAAGTCAAAACCCTATAATGTATGAGAATAGAAACACCATGCAATTTTGAACCAGTGTGAGAAAAATACACGAAAAATTCCCACACAATAGAAAAAAGGAAATAGTGAATAATAAATACAATATAGATAAAATTCCTTGTAGCTCATTACAAGACTGCAAACAAGATTACGGCTACAACCTTTCTTATCGATAAATAAACATGTTCAACGACACCTTAAACACAATAGACAGGCACAAAAGATAAAACTAACGGACAGCGTATATTATTCTTTCATACTATTGCATGCTAACATAATCGATAAGATAACACAACGTAATGTTTAATACATGAATATCTTTGTCAATAGAATTGCTTTTGTATTTTTTTTCTTTTTTTTTCTTTTTCCTTTCTTTATACATC
This sequence comes from Ericerus pela, assembly GCA_011428145.1. Lineage (NCBI taxonomy): Eukaryota > Metazoa > Arthropoda > Insecta > Hemiptera > Coccidae > Ericerus > Ericerus pela. The sequence continues at coordinate 191,154 of WOFM01000600.1, read as the reverse complement.
TTTAAAAATGATCGGGCACACGACGCAATTCAATGAATCATCTGTTACCAAATTTTTTTTTTCTTTTTTATTATTCATTTACCTTACCATATGAAAACTTTTGCATGTTACAATTTTTTAATGTGATGACATTTTTATTTTCTATATGGGTTCTGTTTTCAAATTCGATGTTTCTTTATTTCCCTATTTTTTCTCACACATCGATAAAATATCGATATTGGTTTATATGCATTTTCCATTTAACATCGAAAAATTTAGATTTTTTTATATATCGAATTTTTATAAACCAGATCGATATTTATTTACATGTATTTCCCATTTAACATCGAAATCGAATTTTTATCAATATATTAAGTAGCTAAAATATTTACTGGAAAAAAATTGCTCGGTGAATAATCAAATAATATGAAAATGTTATCACATTAATTGTAATCAGCTTCAGCCACAGATACTGATCACTAGTTTTTATATGTAATTATTGGAACTTATTTATACATGTTTTTAATCAATCATTTATTCTTTTATTAATTATTTATTATATGTCATCAACATTTTATTACATTATATCTCTCAAAGCGCAGCAAAAAACAAAATTATTTCCGTTAAAAGTTACCATAACTATATATGTATTCGAATCTTTTGTTTTTTATAAAAATTATTTTTGTAATATTTAATCTCTTTTTCATTTACTTTCAGCGATCATATGATGAAAAACTTGAACCGGTAAAATTTCAGGGGGTGTTGTAACGAAAATACCACCTTATCTTCTTCTTCATCATCATCATCACCACACTATATATATATGTCACACATTCTACTTCTCTCACAAATCGCTTCCCCTACTTTCAATCACCGATAACACTGTGCTTCGCCATTTCGTATGAAATCATATTTTACTTTCAAATGTATTTTTAGTCTGCTAATAAAATTAATCGAGAATAAAAGTCTCATGTTCTTTTTCAGTCCTCGCTTACTCCCTCACATCAATTCGTATGTAGATAAGAGTGAGATCCAATGTTTTTTGGGCTGATTGGCTGTAGGATGTATCCTGTATCTGATGGTGTGAGGACTATTGTTGGGATACAATTCCCTCACTTCCTCACAAACACATAACCTTACATTGACTAACACTGTATGTAACATGTATATTACATTTATTCGTTTTACATGTGGCGACACTGATTGCCAACATAATATTCTTTCCGCCACTGCTCAACGGAGAATGTTCTCCATTCGTCAGTCGTACTAACGTCGCTAATAAATCGTTTTTCTAAGATGGAAGTCTGTGCTTATCTTTTCCGTGTGAAGTGATCAGAACTCACCTCAATATGTTAGCAGAGCTGCGGATTGAAAAAATAAGCGCGATAATTAAAATGTGATAATTGTGTAATTAGTTAAAAGTTAAAAATTTGTGTTTCACGCAAAGTGAAAAGGCTTAGTGCCGTGTGATACCTCCACGCAAAGTGGTAGGAAAAGTGAAAAATTTGTGAACGAAAAGTTCGGTTCAGTGATTAAAGTAATTATCCTGAAAAAGTTAAAAGTTTTAATTCAAGTAAATCAATAAAGTAAAAGTGAAATTTAATGAAAACAACGGTAAATTCTTGTGCGCCTGTGAAAATGTCAAAGTCGAGAGTCTGGAGAAAGCAGATAAGATACGAGAGGATCTTGTGGTTTGGTAGACCAGTGCATACAATCAAAAATGGTTGGCAATTGTTCATGCTGTGTTCCAGAGAATAAAACAGAGTAAGAAAATCGAAAATTCAAAAGTTGCAGAGTAAAATTGTCGGAGTTTGGTGTCATCTGAGCAAGAAAGCAGCAGAAAAACATCGGAAAACTACGAAAAGTGAACGAAAAAATAAAAGATAAGTAAAAAATTTAGATTAATTAATCATTAATTCGTGTGATTTTGCTTCAAATTAATTAGAAAAAATCAAAATTTTGGTAACACAAAATTAAATTTTTATATATTTTCATGTAAATTCTCAACCAAATTTCAAGTAAAGTCGAAACTTGAAAGGTGGTATTAATAGCCTTTAAAACTTTATCTTGTTGGTCGAGAATTGTAGAAAAAGGAAATCTTTGTTGGATGGGTTTCATCAAATCCAACAATAGAAAACCTACATTTATGAACATTGACATTAGTGACAGATTTTTTCCTGTTCACATACAATAAAAGATCTTTTCAATTGATGAAAGCTAACAGATTATTTCTTTTTCAGCAGTAATCTCTTTCATATTTTTGTTAAATAATTTTTTCACTGAGTACTAATTCACATTTTAACGTGTTTAACAGAATCATCTGTGTTCTGAAACAAGACTTAAGGCTTTAACCAATTCAATTTCGAACATTTTCTGCGATAAAGTCAGAGTAATTCGATCGCTCAAGAAGTAGAAACAACGGCGGAGAGATCACCTCATCGTCGGCAACACATATTTTGTGAGATTTAATTTAAAATATTAATTAATTATTGAATGTTATATTATAGTATATTTAATTTGCATTCCCTATCGAGTGGTTGAGACCGTGTTGTGCATTATTGTGCGGTTGAGACCGTGTTACCCCCTAGATTTAAGTTCTCGTGTTTCTGAGGTAGGATCTAAATTCCCGAACATCCTAAATTTAATAATAAAATGTCACGATTTGACATAAAAAAGGTATTCGATGGGAGGAATTATGATTCCTGGAGGACCACAATGGTCTCAACACTCTATGCAGAGGGATTATATCCGATTATGCACAATGTTGAGACCGAAGTGCTATTTTTGGGACTGGAGTTAAATAATTTTTTAAACCCTGACTCTGGCAATGCTAGTTCAGCTAGCCGGATGGCATATTTCCGCAATCAGGAAAAGGGAAAGGCTTTAATTTATCAGGGATTAAACAACGAATTAATTGAAAGAGTCAAAGATCTAAAAACCATAAATCAAATTTTAAAAGTCTTAGATGAAAGGTACAAAAGCTGCATGCAAGTTACATATATTAATGCAAAACAGGCCTTTCAGAGATTAAAATTTAATAGTGATGGCAACATGAGAAGTTATTTAGATGTGTTTTCTAGATCAGCCCAAAAAATAAGGGACTGTGGTAAAACTTTAGATAAACAGGAGGAGATAGAACAACTTTTAATATCACTGAACATGGACTATGACATGACAAGGCTGGAGTTCAATACCTTAAGTCAGGATCAAAAACAATTGAAAGACTCCATGCCATGTTGATTGAAAGGTCAGATAGGCTATGTGACAAAAAGTCAAGATATTATAATAATAAATTTCGTAATTTCAACCAAAATAATAAAAATCAGAGATTTCAATATGGAGGAAATTACAATAGATATAATAATACAAATATAAATCAAAACCATAGTCAAAATGTAGATCAGGGGAAAATGACATATAATAATAATCAAAAGTCAGAAATGTCTCAGAACAATAATAATAATTATGAAAACAGAAAATATAATAATAATCAAAATAATTTGCCAAATTCGAATAACTTAGTATGTTTTAAGTGCCATGGCAAAGGCACATAGCCAAAGTATGTCCATCAAATAAAGAGGGTGCAAAACCCCAAGATAAATTAGATGGTCCTGCACAAAACACAAGATACAGACGAAACAATCCAAATAATAATAATAAAAATAAAAAGGAAAATGATGTTCAATGGTCCATGATGATCAGATATAAGGATCATGACCCGAAAAAAAAACACAAATAACAATAAATTAATAAACTTAATCACATCTAAAGACACGAAACAAGAGTCAGACTCAGATTATGTCCCTCTTAATAAAAGAATAATGTTAGATGGTGGAGCTGTCGCTCATGTAATATCAGATTTGTCAAAACTGTCTAACCCTATAATGCTAGAAAAGCCTATCGAGTTAGAATGTGCCATCCAAGATACTCTACTTATTGCCACACATATAGGAACTATGTTCATCAGAGTGGAAAACTCAGAGAGAAATCAAACAGTAATAAGATTAAAAAACGTACATTATGTACCATCCCTAAATGTAGACTTAATGTCAGGGATCAAAATAACAGAAAATAGGGCACTAGGCATAGATCAAAATTTCTCTGCAGCGTACATATACGTCCGAGGAACGGACGAGGTAATTTTTCAGCCCCAAAAATAAGAGGGGTATACATGGTGAAGTACAAAATTGTACCAGAGTCCACCGTTAATATTATAGAAAATGAAGACGAATTAAATAAAATATGTCCTTATAATAACGAATCAAATAAATTGGCATGTATGCCTAATATAAATTCCCAAGATGAATGGATGGAATATGAAGTAGAAGAAATTATAGAGGAAAGTCAGGAGGAGAACGAAGAGAATGGAGAGAATATTAATAATAATACACAAAAAAACACAATTAATAATAATGAAGATAATAATATTATAACAAACTCTAATGACAAACATGACAATAATGACCCACAAAATAATGAAACGAATGAAGATGGTAGCAAAATGAATGAGGATGTAGGTATAAACACTAATAACAAAATAACAAATAATAATGATATAATAAATAATGATCAAGAAGTCGACTGAGAATATAGAAAAATTAAAGATAGATAGAAAAATGATATGGTATAGGAGATTGGGACACTTATCAGGAAAAAATTTAAAATTCTTGACAAAGGTCTCAAGAGGCATTCCAAACGGAATTACATTTTGTGATGACGAGTTCAGTCTGTGTGAGATATGTATGAAAGCAAATTCTAGAAGATTAGGGCACAATGGAACTCGCACACGGCCAGAAAGAAAACTCGAACTCGTTTCATCAGATACAATGGGCCCCTTCTCACCAGGAATATATGGTGAAAAGTATGTTTTGATATTCGTGGACCATGCCACAAAATACACTTTTATCTCCACTATTGAAAAAAAATTAATGGTTTTCGAGCAGTTTAAAAAACTATACATGAAATTAAAGTCAAAATTCCCGGATCACCCAATAGCCACTTTAAGATGCGACAATGCTAGGGAATATCTTGACTCAAATATGAAGACATTTTGTGAGGACAACGGCGTAAACCTCGAGCCTGTTGTTCCGTATTCACCAGAGTTGAATGCGATGACCAAAAGGCAGAATCAAACGATCATGGCAAGAACAAGGGCTATGTTGTTTGACTCCGATTTGGACTTCAGTTTTTGGTCACTGGCTGTTCTGACGGCTGTTTATGTTATAAACAGAAGCCCAACTAGGGCCAACAAAGACCATAAGACCCCTTTTGAGATGTTTTACAGCATAAAGCCGGACTTATCTAATATGAGAGTTTTTGGGTCTCTCACTTATAGGCATATTCCCATAGAGGTCCGTCAGCAACAAGCCACAAAAAATAAAAGAAAAAAAGCCAACAGTGAACACCCGAAATTAACCCAAAGATCCGATAAAGGAATTTTTGTAGGGTATACCAATAGTGGGTACTGTATAAGGGACCCATTAATAGACAAATCACATGTTACATGCGATGTCAGATTTGACAAAACGAGAAACATAAAACAAATAGATAACATAAATAATAATGAAAAAACACAGGATAACAATAATATAATAGAAACCCCTGTAATTTTAAACTTATTTAAATCAGATATAAAAATTATATTGAGGATCACATCCCTCAAAAATGGGAGGATGTTGAAAACAATCCTTTTAAGGAAGAATGGCAACAAGCCATTACAGACAAGCTGAAGTCATTATCTGATATGGGCGTGTGGGAAGTTGTCCCAAAGGAGAAAAATGTGAGGTTAGTAGATATAAAGTGGTGTTTCACCACGAAACCCAACAACCAAGGCGTTCATATACCGAAGGCTAGATTGGTTGCAAAGGGTTTTAAAGATCTTACTCACTACTCTCTAACTGAAACATATGCCCCGGTAATCCAATATTAGCTAATAAGATGGATACTATCAATTACAAATAAATACGGATTAAATATAACACAATTCGATATAAAGACAGCTTTCTTTAACTCACAAATAAAATACCCAATATTCATATTAAACCCTAAGGGATGCCAACTTGGCGAAAATAATTGCCTGAGATTAATAAAGTCAATATATGGACTGAAAACATCTTCCAAGAGTTGGTACGACTTGTTGAATTCAACAATAATTCAAGTTGGATTCATCCAATCAAAGATAGATAGATGCTTATACATCAAACAGGATAATATTGGTGCAATGGCACTCCTAATAGTCTACGTGGATGACATGTTGTTGGCTGGTAACCACAACGAGTGGACACAAGACTTAGTAAATATCTTCAATAAAAATTTCACATTAAAAATAGAATACAATCCAACTTTCTTCGTAGGTTTTGAAATAAGTCGAGATATCCCTAGAAAACAAATAATACTCACACAAAATAGATATATTGATAAGATTCTCCGGAAGTTTGGAATGACGGAATGTAATCCATCTTCCACACCCATGGAGACTGGACTTAAGATAAATAAGCCAACAAATGGAATGGATGACACCGAATATAGGGCTATGATTGGGAATCTGCTATATGTGGCAAGACTGACCCGCCCGGATATTGCCTTCGCCGTCAATTATTTATCACGTTTTCAGGCATCCTCCAATAATGAAATAAAAAATTATGTCCGCCGTATTATTAGGTACCTTAAAACTACAAGGGACTTCTCTCTGGTCTTCCACTCCGACCAAACACAAATTAAAGCTTTTGTCGATGTGTCGTATGCACCCGACGTAGACGATTCACCCATCGATATAAATAACCTGGAGAAAGGGTGCTCCACAACTGGCTTCATGATATTTGTAAATGGAGACTTGTTAAATTGGACCGTTCACCAGCAAAACACGGTTGAAACTTTGTCGACTGCTGCCGAGTTAATAGCATTGAATGATGCACTAGACGACATATATGTGATCTGGAGACTGACGGAAAGTGTTTTCTCTGTAACCAACCCAGTGCAAGTGTAAGAGGACAATATATCTGCATCCCGCATTGCATCTGGGGGAGGCCAGAAATGCTCCAGGTCCCTTGCGATCAAATGCTATGCACTGTTGGAAGATTTCCAACAAAAATTAATAAGTTTTAATGATATTAGGTCACCTGATCAAGTTGCTGATATATTAACTAAAGCACTTGATCGGAGAACCTTCCAAAATATCGTTACGAGAATCCTCCGAACAAGTCAACTTTTTGGCCAATAGTCTTAATTGACATAACCCTCAAAATTTTTGATATTTGGTTTTGGACTGCGGATGGGCGTCGGTCTTTTAGCGCCTATCGTAAACCGAGCGGTCCATATTTTGTTTCACAATTCACATCACAACTTTCAATAGGTTCCCCGTTGCTGCTCTGCCTCTCTTACTGGCATCAGCATTCCCTAACAAGTACAATTGATTCCAACAATAGCATATTTATTTAAACCCCACACAATTAATTATATGGACATATACATAATGATATTTTCTCTCCAGAGCTGACGATGAGGAGATATTGATCTCTCCAACCTGCCTTTTATATATATTTTTAAATTAAAATCACACAATATTTATAAGACGTGACTCTATAACAGAAGGTTAAATGTATACCTCATGTTAATAATTACACGATATATTTAAGATAAAACAATTGATATATAAATCCATACACATTTTAATTGTACATCATGATACTAGTCAACGACATACCTAATATTTTTACCATTTTATACATATAGCAATTTTTTTTATATGATATTTATATGTAACAATCTTGATTGCTATTGCTTATTTTTTTTTTTTAATACATACATTGTGTGACACATTTTTTACTTATATGTTCGTTTGTCCGTTTTGAATCGCAGGGGGGTGTTGGGATATGATTCCCTCACTTCCTCACAAACACATAACCTTACATTGACTAACACTGTATGTAACATGTATATTACATTTATTTGTTTTACATGTGGCGACACTGATCGCCAACATAATATTCTTTCCGCCACTGCTCGATGGAGAATGTTCTCCGTTTGTTAGTCGTTGTACTAACGTCGCTAATAAATCGTTTTTCTAAGATGGAAGTCCGTGCTTATCTTTTCCGTGTGAAGTGATCAGAACTCACCTCAATAACTATTGCCACACTATGTAGGCTAATTGCCGTTTCTCCCTCAAACACCATCACCCGGCACCGTGGCCAAGTGTATACAGTGCTGATTTTTGGTGGTGGTGAATGAGGGAGGTTTTAGGGGTTTGGCCAGTACGGGTTCGAATCCCCGTGCCGCCTGAACACTTGAAGATGGTATTGTATTTTTAGCCATTTAAGCGTTCTAAAATGTGTAATAAATAATTTCTGTAAAAGTTGTTTTATAAAGATTTTGAAGAAACTACTGAAGGGATCGAGGTAAAATTTTCACAATACATTTTTCTTATGTTTACTTCAAATCTGATAGAAGTTTGTTGTTTTTTAGTTTGGTAGTTTCAAGAAAACCAGAAAAGAAACAAGTTACATTGATGGACAATGTGGCAACAGGGTTTTGGCTTTATTTTTACATGATTTTTTTTTTCTTTTTTTTTTAGGTTTGTTTTACTTATCATGAAAAGTAACCCTAGTGTGACACCATTAACATCAAGTATGAATAAAAACTGGAAATAAAAAAATACAAATAATCAAGAAATTTCAGAAGTATTTTTAAAAAGAAGACAACTGTTGAAAGGAAGTGATATAGCTATAGGTATATTTCATTTAATAATATTTAACGAAGACAAAACAGTTGAAATTGAAACATAATTGTCAATTGTCACATTTTCCATAAATTTTTTGCAAAATTAGAATCAAAAATATGAATGATCACAAATAACATGAAAATTTTATTTTCATTTTTTCATAATTGAAAAAGAAAACATAAAACACAGGTTGAAGAAAATGAAGAAGGAAAAGAAGAAAAATAAATAAATAAATAAATAAATGTTCACAGATATCGTCATAACATAGAAAACTTTATTTTCACAGTTAAAAAAAAAAGTAGAACTCAGGCTGAGGAATAATGAAGGAGGAAAAGGAAAAATAGCAATTTTAATAGGGTTTTTGCAAGCAAAAACACTAAAAATTGTTATAGAAAACTCTTGGTTCATAGTTTTGAGAAAACTAGCAAACAGATAAGGCTAAAATTTTTACAACGTGTAATCTTTATATAGGACAAAGTCTGAAAGAAGATTGCTGCCTATTGGTTCAGTAGTTTCAGAAAACTGGAAAACAAAAAATTTCTGGAAAAGTGGTTTTTCAGGAATTTTGAAGAAACAAAAAATGGTTCAGGTTGAAATTTTCTTGATGAATTTTTCTTATATTAGTGCTAGTTTGATATAAGTTTAGTGCTTATTTGTTTGGTAATTTCTGAGAAAACTTGAAAAAAAAATTGCTAGAAATGTGGTTATTACAGAATTTTTAAGAATTAACAAAGGGCTGAAATTTTCACAAAAGGTTTTTCTTACATATGTGCAAGTCTAATGGAAGTTTGGTGCCTATTTGTCAGGTAGTTTTCTAGAAAACTGGAAAAGAATTTTGTTTCATAGTTTTGAGAAAACTACAGGAGGAATATGGCTGAAATTTTCCCAAAAAGTAGTCATTATATGAGATTAGGTCAGATATTTTAGTGCCCATTGTTTCAGTAGTTTTTGAATCTGGATCATTAAAAATTCCTAGAAAACTGGTTTTCCCGTAATTTTTATGAAACCACTAAAGAGATCAGGCTAAAATTTTCACGATAGATTGTCATTATGTGAGTACATTTTTGGTAGAAGTTTTGGTACCAATTGGTTCAGTAGTTTCAGAGAAAAATGTAAAATAGAAAGAAAAATTATTAAAGAAAAGCAAGTTAACTATGTTGCTTGAAGTATATTTTCTTATTTAAGGTGCAAGTGGTTAATTTAAGTTAATTTAGTTTTTATTTTTAAAAGTAAATTTTTATTTTTTCAAGATTGTGAATGAAAATTGGCAAACTGGGTTTAACTGTACTGGAGTTTTTTGTTATTATTTTGGTTATAAAATGTTTAATTTTTAATCAATAGCCTAGTAAGAAAATGTAGTATAAAATACTTAATTTTTAATCAATAACTCTATGAAATTTTACATAGGTAATCATTATTTATAATCTACAAATTAACCTACCAACTTATTCTCAATTTTGAGAACATAGTAAATGAAATTTTTTTTTCTGAAAACCTACATTTTCTATTGGAGCGGGTTTACTTTGCTGATTACTTTCTTATATAGAATCGATTAAATCGCTTTACAATTATCTTTAAAAAATGGTTTAATTTAAAGAGCAATTGCCTCTAGTGAATGTAAATAAAACTATACTTATACTTATTCACTATAAAAAAACTTTTCATTAAATTCACCATCAGGTTTAACCTCATGCCAAATTAATCTAAAGAACAAATTTCAACCTTATTGAATGAAAATCATCTCTTAACACGGTGAACTAATTTTAATCCCCTATAGCTGAAACCCTGGACCTATTTTCATAAAAATTTACATTAGCTTTCATTACATTCAAAACTACTAATGCATCAAATTTTAGTCTTATTGATGATCATTATGTCTTAACCCCAGTTGGTGGAATTTTCTTCAACCCCTATGGTGGAACCACTTGAGTGATTTCTATGAAAATCATTATCAATTTTCATTATACTTAGATCCATCTGTATACCAAATTTTATCCTTATCTAATGATAAATACAACTTAACCCTCACTAATGAAACTTGTTTAGCCCCCTATGCTTCAACCCCTTAACTAATGTGTACTAAAAGCAATTCCATATGAGATTATGTCAAAATCTATCCACATCCCAAATTTCAGCCTGATTGAGTGAAAGTTGCAACATCTACCTCGTTTACAAAAACTCTTGGGTCAATTATTAACGCCTTAACTAAAGCTGTTCAATAAGTGTTACCATTTTTAAAACAGTTATACTTTAATGCTCAATATCTCCCTTAGTATTTGAGATTTTTAATTTTTTTCAGATTTGTCAATTATGTAGTTGAAACTGTTGTTCTCAATGCTGAAAACTCATTTTTAAATTTACTTTGGCACTCTATTGAAGTTGAACCCAACATTTCAATTTTAAAACAAACATCTTATATTACATTCAGTGATTACTCAGCCACTATTTAAGTGAGAGCAGTGGTGTAGCAAGAGGAATAGCATAGCTGCTGGGCAGCTGGCCTCCCACCTAATTGGAGGCACCATCAGACAGAAAAAATTTAGAAAAATAAAATTTTTTTAAGATTTATAATAATCTATGTTGTAAACGCGGAGTATTTAATATATTATGCTGCAAGGAAAAATGGCACCACTTTCAAAGATTTGTCTCCACTCCTTCGTTATGAATTAGAATTTCCTTGCCCCTTATTTGGGCCCATGGGCTATAATTAGAATTTTTTTTCAAATAATTTTAATATATGAATGAATAAATATAACTATTAATTTAGAAATCACAATCAACATGAATTTTGTTAGTAAAAATGAGATTGAAAATTGTTGGTACCTTAGCAATGGCAAATATTTTGATAATAAAAGTGGTGCTGTATTTTACTTCATATGCATCTTGTAATATATTCAACAGGGATTGAGAGATGGAAATAGAAACTATATTTTTTGCGCTGGAAACTGAAATAAATGGAAAAAACTAACAAATTAGTTTCAAGACAAATAATGGAAATGTAAGGGAAACCAAATGATGAATCGTTTCCATTTTCACTTTTAACTTAAATAATTTTTGATCTGAGAAAAAAATTTAAAAAAAATGTTGATATTTTTTGGGAAATATCAAAAAAATATTGATATATTGATACTTGAACAGCAATTGGAAAATTTTAAACACCAGAAAATTTTTTTTTAATGAAAATGGAAACTGAATGAAAATTTTTGATAAAACGGGGAAATGTAATGTAAATGGAAACCAAAACGATGGAAACAGAAAAAAAAACTAACATTATGATGAATTTCATCAACTCAACTAACAGAAAAAAATATATCGTTTCTCAATCCCAAATATTTAATACTCTGTGGATGTAACCGGTAGATATGCATGGACAAACTTAGATAAATAGTTTTTTATATATATATTTTTTTTTAAATGAAGGAGGCACCCTGAAAATTTGGCAGGAGAGAACTGGGGTTGGTATTCCTGGAAAGAGGAGAAAATTTACAACATTTCCATATAATTTTCTAATTATCTTTATTAATGTGGAAATAAACAAACAAAAAAAAGTAAATATTGGAAAATTTTCCATTTTTAGAATCTTGAAACCTCTCCTCTTTACTCAATGATTGTTCAACCACTATTTAAATTAGCGAGCTGTAGTTGGTATCACTGAATAGAGGAAAAAATTTAGATGAAATTATCATTCATATTTAATTGTTTCTATCAACTTAAGTAGTTTAGAACTGAACTCAAAGCCATCCACACAGGGGTTTGGTGTTTCAACACGCCCATAAAAAAGCAAAATTAGTACTAAGTAATGTCACATATTATTTTTAATTATGAGTAATGCAACCACACCGGGTTTGCCGCTACAATTCATCCATCATTGCATTTATTTTTGGAAAAAACTTCATTGTTTACAATATTAAAAAATGTATAAAACTTTTAATTTCAAATTAACTTGTTCAATTTTCATTTTCAAACTTTTTAAAATAATTTGTCTTAAGAGGAGGGGGGTCCATATTTGGGAAAGAAATCTTTTAAAAAATCCCAAGGTGTGACTTTCAGGGAGCTCATAAAATAAGATAAAAATTTGAATTTATCCTTAGGTAGAATAAAACAAAAAATCCCCCCTTGAGGAAATCCTGCGGCTGGCCCTAACTAGACCAAATAAATAAACCAAATTAATGGGAAATTTGCTGTTTTAGTATTGTATAGATATTTTCAGGTTTACACATCAATCAATAACTATAAGCACAGTGGCACTCACATATTTCTAGGGAGGGGATTGTGGAGTGCTGGGTCTGATGTTTCTGGCATCTTCAAGGGTGTATATAAGGGAAGGTCCTGGGGGTCTGGATCCTCCTTAGTAAAGAAAAGATGACTCGACCTCCAAAAATTGTATTATTTGTCAGTTTTGATAATATTTTGTTGGAGGTTTAGAAGAGACTGATGAGAATGTGTGAAGTCCCCCAAATGACTGACCTATCTACACCCTTGGGCCTCTTGGTGTGAAAAGTTGTGGGAACTTCATAGTGGTTGTGAAAAGCAGTAAGAATTCTATTGTGGTCGCATAGAAAGAATACAGAAATTTTACAATTGTTGTGAAGTTGTCACTAATTTTCACAAGAGGCCAAAATAAACTTAAAGTCTTGGCTGGTGTTTCTATTTGGGAATCACGTGCTCGAATGGCACTTGGGAAAATTTGGTCATTGTAACGTATATAGTCGGGCATAAAAACTATAAATGACTATATTTGTGCACAAGTGATATTATTTTACAAAATCCCAAATTCCATTGAGTCTTCTTCTTCTTCCTTCACAAATTTATCCTCTTCTTTTTCATCTTCTAATATATAAAGACAAGTTACCATTCTCTGTCCTGAATGTTCTCTTAATAAACTGAACAAAATTTTTCAAAACTCATACGATATATGAAGAATATCTTACAAGTGGTTTATAGACCTCAAAAAGTAAAATCCGTTCAGCCAAACTGCTGAAATTAAGGTTTAAAGTTGTCTTCCAAAAGTGTCTACATGTGAGTGCGTGTGTAAAAGTAATCTTAACATTAGTGTCTGTGTGTGAGTGATATTGAAAATTACTTATAAAATGAATAACGCAACAAGAGGCACAGCTATACATCCGCCAACTGATAACTTTATGTTAATGTCAGCAGTTTCATTCCAGACATTCTTTTTTTTTTTCCAGTTGAGAAGTAATATAAAAAAACTCTAGCGCAGCAAGCCTCACTAGAAAAAGTAGTTTTTCAAGAGAAAGATTTATGAATTTTGATGATCACATTGTCTGTAAGTTGATATATGTTAATGGTATGTTATGATTGTATGAAATGTGTTGACTTTTGACAAAATATTAGACAGTGTGAAATATAACAGAATTTTTTCTTGAAAAAATGAAAAATAAATTAAGATGATGAAGTGTGGTACACATCATATAATTTAAAATAAAACCAATGAAATATAATAAAGTTATAAAATGAAAAAAAAAAAAAAACCGTGAAAACATGAGCATGTGGTTAATTTAAAAAAAAAAGAAAAGTTCATTCAAATTAGAAAAAAGGGGGAAAAAAAGCTTAACCAGAAGTACCTACCTTAAGGTCAGATCCGCACCAAAATTGGCAGCATGCTAAAATAAATTTTAATGAATATTTCTTTCGAATTTCGTACATATAGTTTCAAAATTCTGCACTTTATAAGCAATATAAAAACAAAAATAGTGGTACTGGAAGTACCCCCAGCCAATAGCTACCAAAATTGGAAGCGTACTACAAAGAATCAAAATAAATATTTATTACGAATTTCGTGGCTATTGTCGCAAAATTGAGCATTTTGCCTATGTTGGCGCCTTGAAAGCTACACTGATACATAAGCATTCGCTACTGGTCACGTGTGATCACCATTCGTAACTCTCACTCTTTTTCCATGTTTTCCCTTTGGCCTTTAAAAAATATCTAAACAAAGGTAAATATAAAAAACTGGTAAAAGTTGAAGAAGTTCTTTTAAAATAACAAGTACTCTCAAATTCGAGTGACCCATTTTTGATTCTCCCCTTTTGTTGAACCAAAAGATTGCATTCCAGAAACAATCTAGAACTTTCCTATACCCCGAGTTTCTCGAAATTTAAGCCACTAAACCTTAGGTCTTGAGAGCCTCGCTTACTCCTCTGTAAAAGTTCCCTCACTTCATCCTCCAAAACATTCAAATCGAAGTCAACTTTTGAAATCTAAATTCGTCTCCAAATCACTTCTGGATTGAGTTAACAGCTGGCTTTTAAACTTTAAACTTGCAATTTTAAAAGCAACATCGAATTCTTATAACTTCAGATCTCTTCGTGAACTAAGAGACATAAAATTATCTTGTAATAATTTTCAAAGACTACGTTAAAGTCTAAATATAATTCTTAATTGTTTATTTTAACCTATACCGTGTTTTCGATTCTAAAATTCAATTCAATTTTAAAATATTTTTCTGTAAATAATTTGAATTTAATAATTAAAATTATTTCAACTCGGCTTTACCAATTCACTCGCCTGTTACGGTGCCATAACAGACTTTTAATGGTAAGAAACAAATTTTTATCAAATGAGTTCAATCTTTTTCGAGATTTTTACTTTCTATGCTCAGATAATTCACTGATAACATACACTTATATTCATATTGAATTTCATCCAAATAACATCAAAATAAAATAGTCACTTAAGAATTACAGACTCACTCAATTGTTACTTACTTACAAAACAAGACCAAACTTGAAGTACGAAATTACTATCCAATATACAATCTAGAATTTAGGGATAATTAACTCCCGGTCCTATAGAAAGTCGACCTGATCAAGCAATCAAATGAAAAATCTGTGGTGTATTCAGGAAGAAGCTATAAGAAAGCTTACCTTTCTATTCATTGAAGAACACTTTTCTATTCATTAAATAGTAAAAAATAATACCCTAATTCCGCATACGAAATAATAAAAATAAAATTTGAAAAATTTAGTAACGATGGTCTTCCGCCTGTTAGAAATGTTAAATCTATTACAGCAAGTAATTCTGAATTAACGATTACAATCCCAGTAAATTCATTAAACAGACTTGTAGTTCATCTCATTGATAGTTTGGTGCAATCCTGTCTAAAAAATAAAGTTTATTGAAAAAAAAATTTTTTTTTATTGTAAAAAGATAATATATGTGTTTTTTATTCCTCAAAAATGAATTTCATTTCTGCTTTGAAAAAAGTTCATCTTCAGGTGACCATCTTAGAACTACTTTCCTGTTCCATGATCGAATTGAGTAATTTGATTTTTAAACGCTGCTACAATGGATGATTTTCCAATCAGGCAGACGTCTAAAGTCGTATATAAATAATTCTATAGAAAATTAATTTTCCCGACATAATCATTTTGATCTGAAAACACGCGTTAACTTTCATTAACTATTGATTCAATCGAGCAATGCTAAAGCTATACCTCAAAATTTAATGTTTTCATACCTTTATCGGTGATTCATTCTGAATGCAGTTTACGTGGATCAGTCAACCTTGACGTTAGAATATAAAACAGGGTCGGCACTGGAACTAAGCACAGTAAGGGATAGTGTAACAATGGATCTGTTAATTGAGTTATTCCAATAATTCCGAAAGCATGACACACCCAGTGGATCATTACAATAAATAAATTACGACTACTAGTAATGGTATCTTTGATGAGAAAACTCATTGACTGAGGAAAGAAAACAAAAAATAAATAAAAAATTGAAATATGTAAATTTTTTTTACGATTTTTCTTCATTTTTCTTACTTGATCTAGTTTTACAGCGAAATGCATAGCATTAGATATCACAGATACAATAATAATTAAATAGGGAAACATATAATCTGTAAGCAAAAGAAAAGAAACGTATAAAAATGACGTTTATTACAAATTCCACCATTAAAATGGTACAAAATTTAAACCGAATTAGATGTAACGGCCGAAAGCACTCAAACCTTATTTATGACTCACCTTTCGCCCATGACTAAAAAATCAAAAATACCGTTTTTAATTGCTTATTCTTTACGAGTACCGAAATAAAAAAATAAAATTATATAACGTTTACTTTAACTTTTCAATTCGTTGAGAAAAAAACTGGAGAATACAAGTTATAGTTTACCCTTTGTTATTTCAAAAAAAGAATTTATTAACTCTTCGAGACTCAAGATTAATTTAAAAAAATAGTCGAAATTTAATTAAAAGAGAAGGGGCTCAAATACAAATTTATCTTGAAGGCTCTACAATTTTCGTAGATACTAAAACACTAGGGTCTATAGAGATTATAACAAGTTTAGTATTTCAGAAAAAATCGAAACCCGCGATACAGGATGTTGAAGTGTGGATCAATAAACGAATATAAATATAGTACGTTTTTGTTAATATTTCAGTCTCGGTCCCAGACGAAAGAACAATCCACAGTATCATTATTCCTTAAAGAACAACACCCATAACTGAATCGTATTATTCAACAACAAAAGTAAATTTTTACTTACAAATAAAACCGCAGCAAATGGCATGAACAACAGCCAGAATGGGATATAAGTACAGACCGGCGTATAATGTGCTAATAGCTGTGCTAAAATCGCCAATTTTTCTATCTATAAACCAAGGGCGGATAAACAACAAAGACAGAACTCCTAGGGCGTAATACACGAATATCATTGTGTACCTATAAAAATAGCAAAATAACGATAGAATATGAGTAAAAAGTATGGACAGATACAAGAAATGAAAACCAGGAAACTTACAAAGGATAGACCACTTCTTGCGTGCAGTACACGTACTCTTCATAAAATGGAGCAGGATTATATAAAAAGGGGTACCAATCGTGAATTGATTTAATTGGACATGAATTCAACTCGAATGTCCCTTTCGGTTCCATCAACAATAATGTTATGGCGGAAGACGATACGGTTTCCAAAATAGCAGATACAATGAGTCTTCTAGACAACTGGCGATGAGTCACTTTATAACTAAAATAATGCAATGCTAAGTGAAGAATTTAGCAATTTATGTCTTGAAAAGTTTTTGATTTGAACTCACTCGATATAGTACCAATGATAAAAGAGAGGTAGAGCAGCCATAAACGTCAAGTACAACCAGTTGTAAAACGTAGGTTTCTCCTCACAAGGATCGCATAAATACAAATCAATTGTTCGGTATCCTCGAGGACAAGCTCCGCAATCGCTATAATTGCCATCGGTTAAAAGGTTCCGACCACAATAGTCTCCTGGACAAGGTTTTGGATTTTTACCTTGGTTTTCAGAGTTCATAATTGAGTATTCATCGAACAAATCATCTCAACATTATGCATTTCTAGAACGTTACTGATTGACGTTCAAAAACATTTGAACTTTTTACTACAAAAACATAGGTAGAAAATTTGCTACATCTTTATAAATTACCTCGTAATTTCATATTAAATTATTTTTGTTACGCTAATACAAAGGTTGTTACATATGTTTATCTTATCTGTAAGTTTTATCTTTGTTCAAATAATTTAGTGATGGTTGATTAATCGATAAGTATCGATATTACAGATAACTCTGAGTATCGAAAAGTATCGATACCTGATTTCATAATCGATAGAATACCGAATATTCATGTGCAACATGTGACTTGTAAATATACACTTGCATGTGAAGGAAATATTTTGGGCAACTTTATACTGGTATAATAATATTACATTTTTGTTAACACCTACATTCTTAAGATGGTTGTATGGTAGAGATGCTGCTGTAGGAATCACTAGTGCCTGTTCGATTCCCACCAGAGATAAAGTTTTATAAAAAAAATTTTATTAAAAAAAAATTTTTTTTCTCCAAAAATGGTTTATTAGATTCTCTTTTTTTTAAATATTTTTTAAAATAATTATTCAAGATTAGACACATTTTTCATCAAAATAAGTATAGATTCTAGGTTCACTTATTACATAGATGGTGGGATCTTTCAGGCAGATGCAGGGGGCTGGTCCATGGTATGCCACTTTGGGGGCAACAATGGGGGATGAACCAGGTGGGACAAAGCCCAACCCCTGGAGTTCACCCTGCCATTGCCAACATACAAAGTGGCATGCCTTGGTCAATGCCCCTGCATCGTCAGAAAGATCCCTCCACTGGTGCTGTTCTGGCACCTACTATACTCACTAACACACGTGAAACAGTAAAAAAAATTTTGCCCAAAATATTTCCTCCACATGCAAGTGTATATTTGTTGAGAGGTGAACAAAGATTGAAGAAAGAAATGATACAAACAATTAACTTTCATTAAATGCATTTGTGAGAATATGCTCCTCATGACCTCGCTCATAGTCGGTATATTTAGTCGTAACGTGGTCGCTGCTTGTGACGTCATCGGCTATAGCTGATTGTATATTCGTATTTCAACTGTCAGTTAGTCGATCTCCAAATGTTGTTACATGAACATAAAATAAAATGAGATCTTAAAAAACTGAATCTTTTACTTATTGTGTTGACTTCAAAATTAGTGTTTCTTCAATGGTGTTCGTTTAATATCATCGCTGGTTGTTGTTCTTATTCAATTAATGTGAAATCTTTCATATTAGTGATCGTCACTTTCTCACAGGTTATGGGCCCAGTCATCGTACTTGAAGAGGCTGCCATTGTGATGTCTGAGCAAAATTGTGCTGCAGAAACTTGCCAAGTAACCGTCATTCAATTTTAAATTCTCTTTGTTTGATCCTGATGTAAACGGTATTCTCAAGCGGTATGTCTAGTTTGTTCCTGTTCATTTTCGTGTAATTTTTGGCTGTCTGCCTGTGATATTTTTTCGTCGCTGATTTTTGCTGTTTGCTGTGCGACTGTTAACGAAAATGGAACGTGAAATGAAATTGATGCTGGAACCGTTCAACGGAGATAATGGGCGTACTTGGCGATACCGGATGGATCTGCTACTTCGAAAAGAAGGTTTATATAGTGTTGTACATAATTCTGTTCCGTCGGGTAGGAATCGTACTGAAGAATGGGAAAAGCTGAATTCGAAGGCGATGTTTTACATTGCTAATAATGTTGCTGACAATTTTATCGAGGCGATCCAGACTTACGATACGGCAAAAACGATGTTCCAGGCAATTGTGCAGCTTGCTGGAAGGGACAACGATATGACGATGATTGAGCTGAGATCCAAGATGTACTCGATGCGATTCAAGCCTGGTGATAAGCTGAAGGATTACTTGATGGAATTTCGGTCTGTTACTCGACGTTTGGCTGAAATGGGTGAGACAACGTCTGTAAAACAATGTATTTTAACTATGATGAGATCGTTGCCAAGTGATTTCCGTCCGCTGAAAATAATGATGCAGGATGCTGACAATCTATCGTGGGAAGTTGCGATTGGAAAGGTTATTAATTTCCAACGTGAACTGGACCTCGAAAAGATGACGAGAAGTTTGCCTTCCGCTCCTGATGCATCAAATCCAAAACCTTCATCAGGAAGTGTTCCTGGTGAAGAGAATGCTTTTTTTGGTTCGAATTATAATTCACGCGGACGATATCACAATAAATTTAGGGGTAGATCGAATTACCGTAATTTTAGAAATCATGGTGGTTTTAGGAATAGTAATGTTAATGATCAGCGTAATCTTAGTCAGTCAAAGAATAATAAAGACAACAATTCTAGTAATAATAATTATTCAGGTTTGTCTAGTAATCAGAATTTGAATCAAAATTATAATAATAATATTCGATGTCATTTCTGCAATAAGCAGGGACACATAGCTAGAAATTGTTATACTAAAAATAATAATCGAACTACAAACAGAGGGAATAATAACAGGAATAATGGTAATAGTAATGGAAATAGTAATTCACAGTCATATAATGTTTTTAATAATAATAATAATGAATGTTCTGAGATCGATTTGACTTTCTTGGTACCTGATCAGGGTCTTATTTCGAAAGTTTCTGCACCACCACAGATTGTTTTTGTGTTAGATTCAGGATGTACTTCACATATTGTGAATGATATTTCATTATTTGCTGAATATATTATGTTGACAAAACCTCAGTCGATAATGGTTGCCAAAAAGGGCGTTGAACTTGTTGTTTCAGCTGTTGGTACTGTGAAATTAAAAACTGAAAATGGAATTAATATCACATTAAAGAATGTTAGATTTGCTAAAGACCTTCCGACCAATCTTCTCTCAGTCAAATGTATGGCTAGAGCTGGATGTAGGTCTGTATTTGAGGAAGAGTCTGTTAATGTAATAAGTAACAAAACTAATAACGTAATTATAACCGGGAAAAGTAATTTAACAAATTTATATACAATAACTTTTTATAATAACGTAACGGAATCATGTAATTTGACACAAAATAAAAATAAAAATCCGTTAGAGTTATGGCATAAGCGACTTGCACATTTGAATAATAATGATGTCAAGCTGTTGTCTAATAAAGGTCGTATTCCTAATATGTCTGATAATCGAGAAATATTTTGTGAACCCTGTATTATGGGGAAACAACATAAAAAACCTTTCGACAGACATGAACAAAAAACAAAAAGTCCGTTGGAATTAGTCCATACTGATGTCTGTGGTATAATAAATCCAGTGTCGTATAATGACAAGAAATATTTTTTAACGTTCGTTGATGATTATTCGAATTTTTGTTTTGTATATCTGCTGAACAACAAAACTGAGGTATTGTCAAAATTTGTTGAATATCACGAATTGGTTTCTAATAAATTTAAAACAAATGTAAAGAGATTACGGTGCGATCGTGGTACCGAATATATAAATTCACAGTTTAAAGCATATTGTGTTGAGAAAGGAATTTCCATAGAACCCACTGTTGGTGGATGTCCTCAGCAAAACGGTAAAGCTGAACGAATGAATCGTACTCTTGGAGAGAGGGCCAGAACTCTCATATATGAAAGCAGCCTGGATAAAATTTACTGGAGTGAGGCTTTATTGTGTGCTGCTTACATTTTAAATCGGTGTCCAACCAATAAAAGTTACATTCCTTATGAAAGATGGCACCGTGAGAAGTATGATTATAAAAAGTTGAGGGTTTTTGGCTGCGATGCTTATATGTTGGATTTCGCTCACAGTTCGGATAAATTTGAGAAAAAGAGTAATAAATTGAAGTTTGTGGGATATTTGCCAGCAGGTTACAAGTTACTGGACGTGACTAAAAGTAAAATCCATCTCTCCAGAGATGTTGAGTTCAATGAAGAGTCTATAGGTAAATCAAAATATGATGACTCTGACCCTATAATAAAGGAAGTTGACGAAACGAATGTTGATAGTATTGAAGTGGATGGAGAAATTAATAATATACTAGATTTTGGTGATGTTATAGATTCTTGCTTTTTCATAGCTAATGCTGTTGAAAGTGATTGCCCGTTGACGTTTGAGGAGGCGTTGAGGTCCTCTGAGTCTGATCGCTGGAAGAAAGCGATTCAAGATGAAGTTGATGCTTTGACTTCCAATGAAACTTGGAATGTGGTCAAACGTCCAACGGATGATCCAACAATCACGTGTAGATGGCTGTTTACTAAAAAGACTGATTCTGCTGGTAATGTTTTGTACAAGGCCAGGTTAGTGGCTCGCGGATTTCAGCAACAAAAAGGTTTTAATTTCACCGAAGTCTATGCTCCAGTTGCCAAACTGTCAACAGTTCGTGCGTTACTTGCCTTGAGTAATAAATTTAAATATTTTATTCATCAAATTGATATTTGTAGTGCCTTTTTAAATGGTAAAATTAAAGACAAAGTTTTCTTAGAAATTCCAGAAGGCATTGAACGTAATTTAGATAAAAATAGAAATGTTTTATTACTAAACCGATCCATATATGGATTAAAACAATCACCTAAGGTGTGGAATACTATGTTCCATGAATTTTTGGTTTCATTAGATTTTAAACCAGGCATAGCTGATGACTGTTTATATATTCATAAACAAGGAAATTCTATAGTTTATTTACTAACTTACGTTGACGATGTTATCATCAGCTCCAATAATAATGATTTAATAATAGACAATAAAAATAAAATTAGCAAAAAATTTAGGTGTAAAGACCTGGGAATGATTAATAAATATTTAGGTTTAAACATAAATTATGATCGTGAGAATGGACTTTTGGAAATAAATCAAAAATCTTTAATTGAGTCTGTTGCCAAACGTTTTGGTGTTTTGGATTGTATCCCCACACATTCTCCGATTGAACCCAAACTACAATTGCATCGTGATTTAAATGGAATAGATCGTAATTTGAATAATCAATATCAGCAATTGTTGGGTTGTCTTATGTATCTTATGTTGGGTTCTCGTCCAGATATCTGCTTTGCGATATCCTACTTCAGTCAATTTCAAAGCACAGCCACACACGAACATTATAAATATTTAATACGAGTTTTAAAATACTTAATAACTACTTCACAATTAAATTTGACTTATAATAGGGATAATAATAATAAATATATAATAGAAATCTACTCTGACGCTGATTGGGCAAATTGCGTCTCTACTCGCAAATCAATTTCTGGTTATTGTGTAAAAGTATTTGGATCTGTGGTTTCCTGGTCTAGTAGGAAGCAACCCACTGTTGCTCTCTCCAGTACTGAGAGTGAGCTTATTGCCTTGTGCGAAGCAACATCCGAAGGACTGTGGATGCAAAATTTAATTAATGACTTTCGGTTTGACCACTCTAAAAGATCCGTGATTTACGAGGACAATCAGAGCTGCCTGGGACTCATAAAGTCAGGTAGATGGAATTCCAAACGATCGAAACACATAGACACTAAGTATAGATTCATATGTTCACACGTTGACAAATCATTTATTTATATGTATATTCCAACGTCCCAACAATTGGGTGACTTGTTTACTAAAGGTCTGCCAAAGCCTGCATTTGTCAATTTTTGTAATGACCTAAATTTAATATAGTTGTTTGTGATTTATATGTTTACCATTTATATGTGTTCTGACAGTCATATTTTTACCATTTTATATATTTTATATTTTTATACGGACTGTGATAATTATCATACACGATTACACGAATACTTTAATATTTTAATACGTTTATAATTATTAAGCTTCACCACGATATATATTAGTTGTTATTTCTTTGGACTTTGTTTTGTCCAAATCATATATTCACGATATGTTTTTGTTCATATATGATTTGAGGAGGCGTGTGAGAATATGCTCCTCATGACCTCGCTCATAGTCGGTATATTTAGTCGTAACGTGGTCGCTGCTTGTGACGTCATCGGCTATAGCTGATTGTATATTCGTATTTCAACTGTCAGTTAGTCGATCTCCAAATGTTGTTACGTGAACATAAAATAAAATGAGATCTTAAAAAACTGAATCTTTTACTTATTGTGTTGACTTCAAAATTAGTGTTTCTTCAATGGTGTTCGTTTAATATCATCGCTGGTTGTTGTTCTTATTCAATTAATGTGAAATCTTTCATATTAGTGATCGTCACTTTCTCACAGCATTTATTCAGCGACTAAAAGATCAACATAACATATGCGAGTCAGTGTTACCATATGTCAGATATGATTATGTACAACATATATCAGTTTAGGTAATATAATATAATTATTGTAGGTTGTCTCAGGTAGAGGGTGGTCATGAGGGAATCAAATCCCAACAATATTTACAGGCACTTCAAATATTCAAGATTGTCAACTGAAGTCATGTTTACACCAAACAATCATATGAACAACGAACCTTTTTTCTCTCATTTGGTGTAAACTGTCATCACACAAACCAGTAAAGATTAAAATTTAAAAATAAATAAGTTTTAAGAATGAACTAAATATGCAACCACGAGCTAGAGCCGTATGGATGAGATACGGCAATATGGCATTTTGTATCCAAAGTTTAATTCATATAACCCTTCCAGAATTTCAGCTTTATCTCAAAAATCAATGATACGATTTCAGTGAAATTTTCACAGAATTTTTTGCAAACGTATGTTAATATTTTACCAAAATTTCAGCTTTCAACAAACAATGGCTCTCCTACAATTGGATTCAATAACTTTGATTGCATAGTTTGATCCATAAAATTGTGTATGATAATTGGCTTGTTTCTTTGGCCCTTCAGTCAGTTGGGCAAACATAGATTTCAAGTGAAATAATGAAAAATGTCTATAAAATTAATAAAAAAATTTAAAATCATAAAATTTTTCAAATTTAACATAAATATTAATAAATTTAATTAAGAATTGTTAGATATAAAACAGTGTATTGCCAGACTCATATGTAGGGCTTTATCAGAGCAAATTACAACAAACATCCTGTAACCTTGTGAATATAGGAAAGGATGAAACAAACAGCGAATGTTCATTTGGTGTAAACCCAGCTTAACAGGAAAACTTCAAACTATGAAAAATATTTTCTTGATTTTTTTTTTACTGTTTCTCACATGAATTAGTGAACTTAGATGCCAGTACAGTACAAGGTGAAATCCAGGGGAAGGAGCTTCACCCCACTTACTTCAACCCCACCTTTGTCACCCCCAAAGTGGAATACCATGGACGAGTCCTCTGCATCTGCCAAAAGATCCCACCACCTATGCATTAGGTGTATTCTTTATGGCTAAAAAGTAAGGCTTGTAACCAAATCATTTTCAGGGTTATTTATTAATGGGAACCAATAAAAATCTATATTAGTTACTGTTTACTGGTTAAAAATGTAATTATTTGGCTACTGGTTATTATTCGGGTTAATCAAAATAATTTTTATGGTTATTTGTTGTGATTACTAGTTATTGATTGAGACAAAATTTGAGATAAAATAGACAAAAAAAATTTTCTCAAGTTCAAATTGTCTATAATTTATAATTTTCTAGGAAATAATTAGTAGTTGTTGAAAAAAGTATTCAATAATATTGATATTCTATAAAAACCAATAAAAACTGATTCTTTCTGGTTATCATTCTGGTTAATGATTTCTATATTTTATGAGAATTGGTTATTGGTTATTGGTTAGATGAAATTTTTTTGTTTGGGTTGTCAGTTCCCAAATCAATGTTGTCAGTTCATTTTGGTTTTTAGTGGTTATTATTGTGGTTGTGGTTGTGGTTAAAAGCCCAACTAAAAATTGTTGTTCTAAAAATTTTAATGGAAAATTTGTATTAAAAAACAAAGTTTTAGTTTCACCACTTTATTATGTACTGCCGTATTAGGCGTTCAGTTGAGGACAAATTTCAAATTCACAAGTGTATATTCAACTAAATAATGAGCTGCACATCGTATGATAATAATTGAACTTAAGTAAATCTAGAGGTACAGGTGGTGACAATGATTAGGTACAACTAGTAAGACGGGTATAATTGAGGGACATTTAATCTTCATAAAATTAACAGTTGGTAATACTGAAATGAGCGCGCAGGTTTGCCACACAGAAGTGTATATCAACACTATTCCTATCTCACATGACTTCATGCACCAATGAAAAGAACAGATGACTTGAACATTAGTAGAATAATCTTGTAAAAAATTTTTATAACAGCACTTTTTGTCATAAAGAATAAAGCTAATGAGTGAACTTAGTACTGAGTGATTCTAGTACCTTAACTCATTGTAACTGTAATTAAAAACATGTCTAGTCCAAAAATAATTATTCTTAATTACATTAAAAAATATCGGTGTATCTAACAAACCATTTTACAATAAACATTGAAAAAGAAAAATCCAAAATTTAGGGTTAGCTGGGATTTAAACCTGGCACTTCTGAGGTTCAGAGCAGCATTCCTACTCTAGTGTTACTGCCACTATAGAATGAAGCTGATATTATAACACTATATTGACTCAAAACGATGTTATAAATAAATGGTTCAAAGAAATTTTCCCATCAGTCGACAATTATGAATATTCTAATTCCTAATCTTGAGGAATATCAGGTTTGTTGGATTGAGAAATTCATGAAGTGATTACAACTAAGCAGCATTTATTCTAACATGCAGCTGTGCACATATTGTGCAGTTCTGAAAAATTTAATCGAAGCTAGCTTCAGTTATTGTTTTCATTTTCCAATTCTTTTTAAACCCAAAATATTAAATTCAAATTTATGTATTCGCCTTTTGGCCATTAATTCAAATAGTTAACAATTCTAAACCTGTCAACAGCTACTGTTGACAAGTTTCGAACAATGATAGTGATTCTACAAATATTTTTTTGGAGGGGGAAGAGGTTGAAGATTTACTTACCTTCCAGCTTCAAAAATTTTCAGTTTGTGCAGCTCCAAAAAATCCTTAGAATAATCACTGCAAATAGGGAACATCCTAATTTGTAAGTTACTGTGAGCAAATTTTGGAACTTTAATATTTATAAAATTGAAAACTCAGAAATAATGAAAATATATGTTTACCTATTGAAGCACAAAATTATTGAATGATAATATTAAACATTTAGGGTAAACTCATTCAAATTAGATTGATTATAACTGTTCAACAAACACAATGAACTTCATAAAATAATAAGCTCTTTCTAAAATTAAATAAAAAGTACTTTAACTTTCAAGAAACATTTTTAATGGAAAAAGTGTATCAGATAACTGAACTTAATTAATTCATTAAAATTCTGACACATTCACAACACAGAATGAAATTTGATAAAGGAATACAACTAACTGTAAGGAGAAAATGCACCAACAAGTCAAGACCAATCATGAATAACCCAACAGAAATTTAAA
The DNA here is from genome assembly GCA_011428145.1 of Ericerus pela. Taxonomy (NCBI): domain Eukaryota; kingdom Metazoa; phylum Arthropoda; class Insecta; order Hemiptera; family Coccidae; genus Ericerus; species Ericerus pela. Next base: position 163,767 of record WOFM01000600.1, on the reverse strand, counting down.
GTGTAATGGACAATGGAGGGGAGTTTGTAAATTAGTTTCCTCACAACTATAATACAGACATGCATGAGATAGATGCATGTTATCCTCAAAACTGCCAATTTACCCCTAATATTAAATCTTTTCTGGTGTAAAATAGCATTTCCACCCTTAACATTTTTTTTATCTGCAAGTTAGCTTTCTTACTGACAAAATCAGGACAATTAAAACAAAAAAACATTTAAGAAATGCCACTCTTATTTAGATAGCTGCAAAATACCATTCTTACAGATATTTTATAGATACATCAACTACACACATTCTTATAATTTACAGTGAATTAGACATGTATTGGTGTTAACAGTGAATTAGTAGCATTATTAGTACAGCTAAATGTACTACTATAAGCTTCAACTTTCAAGCCTTCAATTTCAAACTTCCTTTTTTAAGTTTCTTTTTCAGAACTTCTACTTCTGTCTTGTAGCAGCTGACAAGGCAATAGCCCTTTCCCTTCTTTAAGCTATTGCTCTGATGCTTACAACCCTGGAATAATTTTTCAGTTTCCTTCATGCTTCTGATTCTGGCTTCTAGATTTTCCTTTGAGTATATTATAATAATGAATTAAATGTTCGCAGTAGTCAAGTGAGTCAAATTAAAATTTTAAGTTGGACCATGAGATGGTACTAGCTAAAACAAAATGGTACCTCCTCTGCGCAGTGCCACATTTTTCATACTTTTTAACAGAAAAATGTGGAAATGCATTTTGAATAGCATAAGCATTCCACTTCTGTTGAGCTGCAATATGGCGCCCTCCTATAAATCACATCATAATCTGGAAGTTGGCGGTTCAATATGCACAGTGGAACTTTCTTTTTCTTTTAAATTTATTTTCTTCTATTACCACAGGAGTATTGTTACATATTTACCCGATATTTTCAAGATAGAAGTCATTATCATTTTAATACCTCTATTAATGGGTGGTAGGTGAGGAGGGTATATATGATTGTAATTATGATAAGTTTCAGAATCACTAGTTCAGTTGTTGCATAGATGGTGGGATCTTTTGGGCAGATGCAGAGAGCTAGTCCAAAGTATGCCACTTTAGGGGTGATGACAGCAGGGGAACAAAGCATGTTGGGTAAAGCCTCACCTCCTGGAGGTCACCCTTATGTTGCCAACATATAAAGTGGCATGCCTTGGTCTAGGCCCCTCATATCATCAGAAAGATCCCTCCGCTAGTACTATGTTTTTTGCCTTTCAATGCCAGCAATCACTGTGAAAAACATTAAAAATATCAAAAACTAATACTGAACAAAAATTGATACAACAATCACCGTGAGAATAAATAATAAAAAAATAATAATTGTGGGGACTCTCCCGTACGAGGTATAGGGGCTTGGACCCCTCAACGACAGTCGCCACTCCAAAGGGCAGGCAAATAATTGTCCTTGCGACGTTAAACACACAAAATACGTTTGATCGTAATTACCTGCATGTACTTGCAGGTAATGTACGATTACTGAATCGTGACACAATATGATGATGTCACAATTCGTACACGAACCAGCCAACCATCTCTTATCTCGATACGGGATGATTTGACCTAGCTGTTTTCACCAACATACGTATTATCTTACGTACGTGTGTTTGTGTGCGTGTAAATAAGCCGTATATAAACCGCCCGAACCGGCTCTAAAATCGCTAGTGTTTGCCTTGGTTTTGGCTTACCCGTACTTATGTACGAAGTGGTTGAACACGCTTAAATTCTGTAGAATTTCCTTCTGGTGAGAATATCTCTCACGACATGGTATTCCACAATAATGAATATAATTTCATCGTCTGTATTCTTGTCCACAGCTTGGCTGCCTCCTGTAAATCATAGTGAAATGTCAGCTGATGGAGGTAGGCAAATGGAGAGAACCAGCAACAACCAAAAAACATTGAAGGATAGTACAGATTTATTCTACTATAGCAACACTAGTCTCCAGACTTTCTTTTTATACGCTTTTATTATATGCTTTTATTCTACTCTCAATTTGTTGAAGTACACTGGATGACCAATGTCAACGCTGCTTTCACGTGTTGCGACACACGCACACATACACACATATTTGTTTTTATCAGTTGTTTTTTTCAATTTTTATTTGTTTCTGTATCAGAAAAATAAGTGAGAAATTTTATTTTCTCTTTCGCGTTATTTTATTCTTCAAATTACAAGTGTATTTTTAAAAAACTCATTTTTAACCTAACTTATTTATCTTCCACTTCTAATCATCAGGCTTTTACTTTTCTCTTATACCAGTTTTTAAGTACAAAATTAATAATTTAACTACACCAGTCTTCAATGTATCACAAACAAAATTAAAAACAATTTACTGTATCATCTACATTTGGAATGGATAAATTCACTTTTATACAATACGTTTACTAAAAAATTTTTAAATTCTGATTAAACCATAAATACCGAAAGTGAATATAGTCTATATATCACTTGAAAAATGCAATACAAACATAAGAGAAAGTTTTCAAAATTAGAGCATCATATAAAACTCTATACTTCATGAAAATCGTGGAAAGGAAAAAAGAAAACAAAACAATTTGTCCTCCATTCATGTCAGTTAATTTACCAGTCATATCAAATTTATCAATCAAGTCTAAAATTAGACAATTAAGATAATACTAAAAATTTCAAAAAAATAAACTTTATTAAAATTTCATGAAATTCAAGTTATATACAAATTATGTTTACTGAAAGTACAATGAACTTTGAAAGTGTAGGAGTGTGGTCATTCATAACCACGACTGATAAACACATAATTAGCATACAACCAACATTAATAAAAATATCAGGGAAATTTTTCCTCTATCACTCAATGAGTTTTTTTGATTTAAAATATTTTCTCAAGTACAGCATTTGCCACATAGGTAAGGCAAGAATAATGAATATACTGAATATGCTAAGATAGAATACTCGGCTATTAGTTGACTCTGTAAGAACATAAGAAGTAAAAGTTTAGCTCACTGAATAATGATATAAAATAACGAACACCATAGATAATTCTTACCATTCGTATCTCTCATTTTTTCTTCGCGTTTTTTCATTTTTGCAAAGTCAAAAACAACCGAATCTGCCAAATCTTCCAGTCGTTTCAATTCTATTTCCATTGGTTTCAATTTAGCAGCTTCATCCAACTACAAAATATTAAATTGTCAGCTACCAAAATTACTGAAATTAACGAAGAAACCCAAAATTTGGCATATTACCCCTTCATAACTTTTAGCTTCAACACCTGTTTTCATATCCAATTTAACTTCATGACTCACACCTCTCTGATCTGTAATTAGACTACATCAATATTTTATTTTACTTATATTAAAGGAATTAGGATTCCCTCTATCTATCGATAAAAAGATATATTAGAGACGAATAATGGCTCATTCGAACAGTTGAAGGTTGTAAAGTGGTGATCAATTAACAAGTTTGTTTAATAAAAGCTCAGAAAGCATTTTAGAAAGATTAGAACTTCTACAAAAAACAAAAAGAAATCTGTTCATGCCTAATAGTTGATTCTGCGCATCATGCCCAGGTCTAAATCCGCATGTTTTTGATGATTTCTAGAGATTTCTAGAGAAAGATTTAAATGCTTCGATCATTTAATATTGGATACAGGATAGAGCACAGATAATTTTAATTTATCCGAAATAATGAATAACGGATAATTTTCGGATAAAATTATTCGTTATTCGAATAACCAGTTACAGAAAATTGAGCATCCATTATCTGAATAAATAAATAATTCATCGAATGATTTTTGGATTATATTTTACTTCCTAAATTATGAATTATCAATCATCAATTATTATCAATTATCATCAATTTATCATTATCATTTTGTCAACATCAAGTGTACATACATATATATGATTTACAAAGTAAGCACTGCATACATACTGTACATACAGTACATACTGAGTACTAACAATACGACATGTAAGGTGTAATATAAGAATAATATGTAAATGTAAGTAACAAACTTTTTCTCATTAATCTCAGTTTAGCTAGCTTTGTTGTTCTGTTTAGTTAGTTTATAGTTGATACTCAACACTTAATAGGTGTAAATAGTAAATAATAATTACCAGAGACTAGACACCAGAGTTTAGACTTCACTTAGTTTATGGAGAATTTATAGATATGATTGGGGTATTTATCTATCACTACTCTATGGAGTAACTGTGCAGGCTGTGCCTGTGCTTGATGTAGCAAAAACAAATGCTACTATAAAAGTTTTAGTGTAGATCTAGTCCTGTTAAGAAGTTAATTCTCAGTTGTACTTTATTGTATTGTATGGTTTTTTTTAGTGATTCTAATGCTGTATTAATCAACAATGATGGATTTTACTGATAAAGAAAATGAGAACTTTTTTTATTCATTTTAAGGTACACTAGTCTAGCATAATGCACAATAACAGCATATGTTAATGCAGTGTAGTACGCTACTCACAATTTTTTTTTCAGTAAATTTTTTCAGCTAAAATAAAGAAAAATAATTATTTGATAAAATTTGAATAAAAATCATTTATTTTTCAATTTTTTTTTTCTCAACTCAATAATTATTCAGCTCTAATTCTCTAAAAATGACTGTTATCAAATTTAAAACTATTACTCAACAAATGAACACCCAGTTTTGTAAATTATCTAAAATCATCTAAAAATTATTTGTTTTTTTTTTGAAAAAAATTATCCATTATTCGATTACAAATACACAGATAACTTTATTTATCCATCATGTTACAGCCAAAACCAGATAACCTTGTCCATTATTCAAATAACAGAATCATTATCCATGCCCACCTTTGATTGGATACTTAGGTAAATACATAAATCAGTGTCAAAAATATTCACCTTAAGCAGTAAAATTGGAATGAGTTTCACTCAATTTCACTAGATTTACAGCAACATATTGGGATGGAAAGCCTCAACTAGACTGCACTAATAGAGCTGTGGATTTTGGGATTATGTGCAGTTTTTCATCATCAAAAACACAGGATTTGAATAGAATTTCAGCAATATCTTGAAAAATAAACAAACAATTTCAACCAAACTTTCAAGGAATCTTCCAATAATCTATGTAGATGTTTCCTAAAAATTTCAGTTTTCTCTTAATTAAAATTATTGTGCAATTGCTTTAGAAAGTTTTAATTGTGTATGTTTTGAATGCAAAAAACAGAACATAAACCCAAAATCTACATGATTGACAAATGAGTCACTAGAGGGCGACTACTTTGACTTTAGATCCCAATTCATACAGCTTCAAATTCATAAGACAATGATACTGAAAATGGATGAAAAAAGACCTAATATACAGTAAACCGATGTCCATTGTTTAACTTCATACTCTCTTCATGCTAATAAGTGCGTAACATCAGAATCAACTACAGATGAAGCAATTGGTTGGGAGAGAGGAAAAGGTATTGATACACATTGTTAAACAAAGTTAAGCTTCATTTTGAAGAGTAAACAAACACTGTGTTTCTAGCAGACAAATGTGAATGAGGCAATATCATTTATGTTACAGTTCTCATCAGTAATCTCAACGGGTGACTAAATATTTATGAAAAGCATGGTAATATATGAATTTTTGATAGTAACTATCTTAAAACAAGAGAGCTACTTGATCAACATGAATGAAACTATAGAGGAAGCTTGAAGGAATAAAATAAACCAAATAATAAGAAATTTGAGTCCTTGGAAGGTGAAAAAATAACTTAATTTGATGTTATCCGTGTACTTAACCTTGCAGAGAACTAAAATAATACTGCTCAAAAACACTAATTTGAGGTATGATTTCATGTTCTTTTTTGATTCCCTTGGCTTCTAAGGGCTCAAGTTTCTTGATCTTTAGCTTATTTTAATCGTTAAAAGTCTCCTCTAAAATTTAATTTATGTCGTATAAATAGCTATTATTTGTTTCAAGATATTCATGACCAAAAATTTTAATATTCACTATGACTTTTGTGTGGTTTAGCCAAAAAGTGAAATAAAACTTTTAGTTGTGATCCCACAGAAAATTGTCTCATATGTTTTGACATAACACACTTCTTAGTGTGAATGGAGCAAGGAGTATAGAATATAATAGAGAACACATTTGAAATGAAAAATGGCACCACTTTCACGATCAAAATGTCCGCTATTTGCTAAGGTATCAACAATTTTCAATCTCATTGTTATCTACGAAATTAGTGTTGTGATTTCTAAATCAATAGTTATATTTTTTCAATCATTTAATTAAATTATTTGAAAAAACAATTTCTGATTATTACCCATACGCCCAAATTAGGAGCAAGGAAATCCGAATTTAGTTCTGAACAAGGGAATAGTTGTGTTGATTTTTTGAAATTTTTCGATCGATTTTAATCGATTTAATCAAAAAGAAAATAAGGGATATGATAGATATTCAACTGTTGAAAAATCAAAAATTGATTTATCCATCTTATATTTTGTTTATGTAAGAAATGTTGAAAACAACTAAAAAAACCAAAATCGAAAATTAAAAACTTGATTAATATTTTCTTTTCCTATTTCTCTTTCTTTCACTTTTCACCTTGAAAAATCAAAATTGAATTTTAAATCAGCAAAATTACCTTTTTTTAAAATTAATTTCTTAAAAAATCTAAAAGGAAAAAAATCAAAAATCAATTTTGCCAAAATTTTCTGATTGATCAAACGTGATCCAAATTCTAAAAATTGAAAAAAAATCAATTTTTCAAGGCCTGATTTCATCGATTATTGACTGATTCAAAAAAAAAATCAACACTACTATGAGGGGGGACAAATAGCTTCAAATGTGGTACCATTTTTTGTTGCAGTGTTTAAATTAATGGGCTTCCTCTATTATATTTAATACTCAGTGGAACAGAGTATAAGGCAAAGTTGTTTGATGTCAAAACTGAAAGTTTTATCTCAGTGGGTGGCTAGAACACATGAAAAGCATAGTAAGTATTCAAAATTTTGGTCATAGTTATTGGGAAGTGGAGGCTCCACAAGGAGCTTTAAATTTGGCACATATATCACAGGACGATATATTTTTTCCATCTATTTTACCATAAGAAAAGAAAAAAGTCTAAATTGTTTTTCTGAAAATGGGAAAGACTTTTATGGATGATCACTAGTTGTTAGAGTATAATCTTTAAATCCTACACAATTAAAATGATAAAACTCATTTTTATAATAAATTTTCGCATTGTAAGATCAATACATTTATACCTACTTTTATCTATTATCTTCTTTTTGGCCAATTACTATCTTTACCACAAGAATGTGCATCTTTTGCTTCCACTTCTCAATCTTAAAACATGAGATAGCTACTCATTTGACCTAAACGAAATTTTTAAGGTGGTTTCAATGAATAAAATAAGCCAAAGATCAAAAAATTTGAGCTCTTAGAAGCCAAGAGAATTGAAAGAGTACAAAATTGTGCCTCAAGTTATGTTTTCTAATAGTTGCCTGCGAGGTGAAGTACACTGATAACATCAAATTAAATCATTTTCTTAGCTTTGAAGGACTCAAATTACTTGTTTTTTGGCTTATTTTATTTCTTGAAGTTTCCTCTATAATTTCGTTTATGTGGAACAAGCAACTATCTCTTGTTTTAAGACAATCAGATAAAAAATTCTTATATGTCCATGCTTTTCTTTAATACTTAGCCACCCAGTGATATTACTTATAAGAATTGTAACATAAACCCTTATAGAATTATGACACGTTTCGTTAACACTGGTGAGATATGGCTGCCGCGTATCCAGTTCTAATGAATGAAGCTTAAATGATGATTTATCACTGGTAGCATTGACTCATTAATGGTCGCAACAGGTGCATCTTGTAGTTGGAAAAAAAATTGAAATATATTATTAGCTTTGGTTCTCAACTGTTTTGCAAGGAATATTCAAAAACAAAGAAAACTGCAACGGGGTGACGTGCAAGCACTTATAAATTTCTTTCATTAGATTCACTGTTTTAAAATAATGCTTCAGAATTCCACTAAAGACGAATAATGAATTCCACTGAAAGAAAAAAGTCAACAGATCTTACGTGAATTTGTTTTAGAAATGAAGCATATTTCGAACTGATCGAACGTTTCACTGATGAATGAGAATTTTCCACTCGATACATCCTCATTTTGAGATAATATATGTCCTTTCGAATCGGTTACCTGTACATTTAAAAGAAGTTTAAGAAAAATTCAGAATTCGAGGAAAAGAACTAATTGAAGTTTGTGACGGTATCAACGGACCAAATAGTTAACATGTTGACCAGGTAGTTCAGAGACATCATATTCACCACTGATTAAAACGTTTTGTCTCAATTCCTCACGAAGACATTTTCGTTGATTGGGTGGTAGATTGAACATAATACATTGCACGAGCGGTAGGGAGTACGTCATGGTGAAAACCAATAATGAGAACTGAAGTTCAAATACATACATAATGATAATGACGAACACTTAAGTTAATTATTGTTAAAAGCTATCGAAAAGATAAACTAGAACACATAATTTGATGAATTTTTAAGTTTGATTATTTTTTCAATAAATCAGATTGGTGTGCCGAACTGCGGAGGGAAGATTTGGAAACGAATGAAAATAGATACGAAAAATTTCAAAATAACTTTCTGGCTCAAACTTTAAACTTTCACTGCTTCTGCCGAAAAACTTGGATAAAATATTGATTATTGATTTTATTATTTTTGCTTACTACTGTACAAGCATGTTATTGTTCGTGATAACAAATAATTACAAAACACGTCTAAAATAAATGCTGCCAACTCTACAACTGAAATGGGATGATGAATTTACTATGAGCTGTCTGATATAAAATGGCGTATTGCCAGACTCGTATCTGTAGAGTTTTAACAATACCAGTGAGTCCAGTGACGTTAAAAATAAAATCCCCTTCCCTCTTTAGCCATTTGGCCATTTGACGTCTTGAAGAGTGTGAATTTGTGTGTTCCGTTCTTTCGTCTATTTGTGTGTTTCAAACGCGAAGCGAAGTTGGTTTGAATTATTCAAATTTCGACGAAATGTCATATTTTTCAACCGCGAAATCATAAAACCCGACTAGACAGTTTGATGCCTGAAAAATTATGCCTGTTGAAACAATTGCCTCTGTCGCTGGCGTCAAGTATACCAATGGCGATGGTTATTATTTTAGATTATCCCAAAAATTAAATCGTAAATTGTATTTAAATTGTCAGGTGAAAAGTTGCCAAGTCCGAGGTATCATTTTTCATTCTGTATTAGCTTCATTAAAATGTCACGAAAATTTTTGCGCAACGAAGTGTACATATTTCTCGTTGGTCTTTACAATTTCCTTATTTTGTTGTTCATTATCAAAGGTAATTTACCGCAAGATTACTCTGAAAAAGATGAGATTCGTGTCCGAGGAGAACATAGTCATCCACCAGACTTTTTCGAACTGGAATTCTGTGAAGCAGAACATAGAATTTTGGAAAGAGCTGCTCGAGATCCGAAATCACTTCGTAAGATATTCGCAGAAGAAACAGCGAAGTAAGCAATTATGCACCCTCAGTTAAATCGTCGATTTTATATAGTTCAAAAATCTTTGTTCATTTTGTTTTAGTGTTTCTCCCAAAACCGTCTGTCGCCTTAACTACCCCAGTTTTTTGCGGAGAATGCAACGTCGAAGACAGCAAGACGTTCGAAGGGTGTCTGATACACTGGACGATTTCTCCAAACGAATGCAGACTTCAGAGTACCAAAATTTCGCAAAAATTGACGGAAAGAAGTTTTTCATCTCAGCCATAAAAAATCATTCGATTCTTTTCATATCTCCCACCATGAAAGAGTTAATATTTTTTGTATTTAAAAAATGAACTTCAATGTTGAAATTTGTCTTCAATACTTTTGTTTTATTTAGATTACTGCGGTGCGTTGATCAAACGTATGTCATTTATCAGGCTAAAAAAATTATTAGTCATAACATGAAGAATGTACTAATTATCTCACAGATCCATTTGAATGTGGCAAGCATTTTTATCGTTGTTTTATTGTCCTTGCTCCCTAGTATCATCTATATTTATGCCCTAATAATATTGTATATATTTGAAGGCATTTCCTATTGTGTACATAGCCATGCAGCATCGTTCGCTTGAAGCTTATATTGATGTGTTTCGTAAAATAAAAGAAGAAGAGCCTTTGTGGAATCCCTTTACTTTTTTTATGAATCGGGAAGAATCTCTTCTCTATGCCATTCAAAAAATCTTCCCTAAATGTGAAATTATTCCCAGCTGGTTTCATTTAGTTCAAGTACGGTGCACCTTATTAAAGCGGATGGTATTAAATTATGAAAAAAAAAAAAACAATTAAAAATTTATTCTTTTCAGGAATTGAGAAAAGAAATAAAAGTTTTGGAATTAAATGGTTTATTGCATTCGGATCCCGACTTTTATAATTGCGTGGAATTACTTCAAGGTATTCCTTTGTTACCACCCGAATTCATGAATACGGGTTTTGAAATTGTAAAAAATACAGCTCCCGCCTTAATGACTCAGCCTGGAGTTGTTCATTTATATGATTTTATTTCTGAAAATTGGCTTATTGGTAGTACTTATTTTTCGCTTTATATTCACTTGCAGTCTACGTTGCTTCTTTTTTAATAATTTTATTTTTTTCTTAGAACCCATCTGTTCACAAATATCATTATTTGAAAAGACGGAAAGACTGAAAGCAGAATTGAAATTGATGCATCGTCAATTTATGTCATCATTTCGCGCCAGTACAAGAAGAGAAGTAATATGGTCTTTCACAAGTAAGTACTTTATCGTTTCATTTTGTTAAAGTTGAAAAATTTTCAATTCGAATCATTTTTTTCCTTCAGAGGGAATAGTTACATTCGAAAAGAAATATGCAGATGCGTACCGAGAAATTTTAGTTTCTGACTCGCCCCCAAAATGGACAGGAAATAGTTCTTGCAGATCTCAAGAAAAAAAAATTCATTCTTTAATGGAATTATTTTCCGAAGCTAAATTAACCATTGAGTCATTTTTAGAACAATTTGTGAGAACAGGCGTCAATATAATGGATTTATCAGATGAAGGTGAGCTTGGAAATCATAAATTTTACTTGTAGTTTTGTTGAATGTTTCAACTAGATTCAAATATACCTCATTTTTTAGACGTTACAGATATTTCTGATGAAGAAAATCCTGTGAACCACGATATCGAGAATGAGGAACACCGTAATACTAGTAATGATGAATGTGCAGGTTGGTAAAAACATGTAGGGTCTGAAGCACTTCTCTTACGCGATGTACGCTATTTGAGATATTTTTCGGAATTTTGTTTTAGATTTTGATGACTTTATTGTTGAAGAAATTGAGGAGTATTCTGAGAGTGAAGATACTGTTCTAAGCCCTGACCAAATGTATTCCTTTGAGAAAACCAAGAATGAAGAAGATGTTTCAAACATTGATCGAAAACGAAACCATTCATTTGATGAAGGAGATGCTGAGAAAAAGTTTAGAGAGGATGCCCATTTTATTGAACATACCCTTGTGTTTCCGTCAAATCCCATAAAACAAATGTCGATAGCTGATGTTACTTTACCTCATGCTTGCGTTGAATGTAAAAAATCGACTTATTCCTTTGCCTGTCAACCTTGTGGACATTTGTGCCTGTGCTGCTATTGTAGTAAAAAAATTGTGCAAAATAGTTGCCCCATGTGTTCAAAAAAAGTATTGTGGGCTCAAGAAATCGTTCTTGCTACCCCTTTAGATTACGGTGTTAAATTTGAAGTAATATCCACCGAAGCGGTGTAAGATACGGTATTTTTATTTTCTCTGCAAGTGATTGAATCTTTAACATATTTCACTGACGTACCGGTCGGACTTGGACGATTTTACCTAAAGAAATTCGAGTTGATAATTCTCCCAATTTGACCGTGAAACTGAATTAACTGACTATATTGGTAACCTTGTTGATCTTGTATTTAGTATTGAATATACTTGAATTTGTTATTAAATTTCCTTTGGAAGCAATTGAAACTAAACAAGGTAAATTTATTGTGCGAGAATTCTAAATCTTATAATCAGTCATTATTTTGAAATTTCTATTAGCTGCGCCCATAACGATCAGGAGGTTACTTTTTCTTGGTTACTTATTTTTGGCATTTGCCTGGAAATATAGTATTAAAATTGACCTCATAAAAAGATTAAGGATGGGGATGATGAAAATTATCTGTTTCAGGACAAATCGATTTGTACAATTTTCTCTTTTTTTTATATTTTTTTTATGTGTATATATACATAATTATATGCATACAATGTATTTTAGCAATGTATGTTTAATGGAAAAACACAAGGAGTACTTGCTATTTAAGACCTGTAAAAATGTCATATAATAAAATCCTCTATTTTCAAAATTGAAGGAGCCATGATGCTTTTTAGTTTAGTTTTTGAGTATTTTTTTTAACGTTAAAATTAATTTAAAAAATTAATTCTTTCATTTTTTTCAATGATGTATTCTGATAGAACTCGATGAAATGAGAAAAAAAAGTACTATGAACTTGCAATTTACTCTTAAAATTGAAGAAGCTAAATGCTTCAACATTTTCGTACACCCATTGTCTCATTTTACGAGAGATGAGATTTGCCCCTCGAACTTTATCAACTTATGTGTCGAATAAGTTGCATAACCTGGACTTTCAGACGATGCTTGCAAACGAAGTAGGTATTGAAATTAACCTCTTAGAGGAGTTAGAGGTACTGTTGATGAAAATTTTCTGTTTCATTTTGAAAGAAAACTTATGACCATGTTTTTCCTTTTTGACCTAATTTTTTTGCAATGTATACATACTATATATACTGTGTATATATAATTATATGTATACAAGATGCACCATCATGAATAGCATATTCGGGACAACAGAATGCCCAGTTGCCGAACATTTCTTTTTTCGGCTTCCCCGAATTCAAATTCCTTGCGATATTTAGTCCTCCTTCAAAATATTTTTAAAAGCTCAATTAAGCTCAAACAAAAGTTTAAATTGAAAAAATAAGTAGTTTTACCATATTACGGATCGTAAGCTTTCATTTGATGTTTATAAACATATACTTTTGGTGCGTGGTTAAAGTACAAAAGGGGGAACAAATTACTATTTATATGGTGATAATATACATATCTAATATATGTATGTGTAGGTAAATTTACAGGTAATGTGGCATCTTTTTCAGTCCACCATATTATCACCCCCTTTTTCTCAGAAATAAACGACAATCATATTTTGGCCTTTCGAGGTATATTGTATTAAGGGACTAATGATATAAAATCGAATACTTATCACCTTTCAAGTTGATATTCCCCTCCAACTCCATAAGATGTTTTAAACTATACGTCACAGTTGTTTTCCTGATTTTCTCGCCTAAGGCTTAATTCTGTAGAAAGTTATATTCTCAGTAAGAATTTTTCTCATAAAATGTTCTACAGATTAGGTCATCAATACATTTTTCATAGACACTATAGTTTTAGAGTTGAAAGCTGTCAAACCTTTTATTGCACAGTTTTGTTTCTAGGGGATGGTTAAAGGGGTAGCATCAACTTGAGGGGTGGAAACAAGTTTCTATATGAGTAAAGTATTTTGTTAAATTATTTATCAACCTATGGCAATGGTAGCTGAGGATGCATTTGAATATCACGTAGCTATAATTCTAGAATCCTGAGTTAACTGCAAAAATAACAGTGAAAATAAAAAACAAAATAACACAATGTTTCCTCAATTCCTGAATACTTCACTTTAGGGAGGGTAGGTATTTAGTACGTATTGAAATATTTATAATGCAGTTGTCATTCATCATAAAGTGATCGGAATAACAAAATACTTAGAACGCATGTTCATAGCAACGTGGTAAAGAGGTTCCAATTTCAGTTTCTACAATATCGTAATGACCTCCAGATAATCATTTTTTTTGTATTTTACAGGAAGCAAAAACGATAATTACATTTCAATGAAAACAAAAAATATTCAAAAAATCACTATACATAGTTAGGCTACGAAGGAAGTACTCTCAGTAAAATGTTATCTACAAAAATTTTTCGTTATCTACCGTTTCAACTGAGATAATATAATATAATTATACATAATTATGTGTATTATGGTACGTAATACTAAAAACTTGGCAACGAATCATTGCCAGCTCATATCAGAATCATCCTCAAAAGAATTTTGAGAGAGAGAACAAAAATTTTTCTAGTGAAGAAAAATAACGTTTTACGTGAATAAGTATTTTGTATTTTATTTTTTTGGCAAGGTATTTACAGGTTCAAATTCGAGGAAGCAAAACTATACACCAATTCATAATTTTTGAAAAATAAGATTTTTAAATTTCTGAGGAAGTCGGGGAGCTAGTTGCTTAGTGCTTCTATTCGCACGGATAAGAACTACGGGGTCAGTAAGAAGGCTGTACAGCTCACCTTCTCAAATTGATCCTGACCTCTTTTACTCCACCAACAAGCTACTGTTTTACGACATGATATTTTCAACTAAGAGTAATCTTATCATATTAGCATATTTGTCACTTCATGACGATAAATATGTATAATTCATTGTCAGACATGTTGATGCACACAATCACCCTAATTTCTAAGCATCTTATTACAGTCTGTGGCACTTTGTTTTTTTGCAATCGACTACACCGCCGACATGGTATCTTGAAAAGTGAGCGTATCCATCCGAAAATTTTGCCAACACTATTCGCAATATTGATGTTACGACTTTGGAACATTCACTGTTAAATTTCTCGTTAAATTTTTCAATAGATAAAAGCTCTTCGCCACATTCCATCGCGTTGCAAAAAAAATAAGAACTTTTCAAATTATAAAAAGTTTTGCCAATATTTTTTTTGCAACACATGCACAAAATACCGAGTTTTACAGGCATGTATAGCGAATGTAAATAACCGAATTTTTGGCCTGTGAAGTAGACGATAATTTTACAATCTCTCGCGCATCCAAATCCTGCGCGAGAGTGCGTAAAGTACTTTACCCACTGTTGCGCATCTCAGTCCTGCGCAACAGGGTGTAAAATATTCGAACATGTAAACATTTTGATATTACTTTTTACGTTATTTCGGGAATAACTATTCCTCAAGTTTCCATTCCAATAAAACAACGTTTAAATTTTCAAAAAAATGTCCCAAATGACTCCTCAGCCTCTAATTAAGTTAGAGAGCTGGAGTTTGTAATGATCAAAAGTGGATAAAGTTAAAAAAAGTTTCCATATAATTTTCTAATTATCTTTAGCTATTTGACAACAAGTAAATGAAAAAACGCATATTAATGGAAGATTTGCCATTTTTTGGAATCTATAAAACTTCTCCTTTTTCCCTCAATGATTCCTCAGTCGCTGTTTAAACTAGAGAACTGGAAATGGTACCTCTGAAAAGAGGGGAAAATTTACCTGAATTTAGTTTTCGTTTAATTTTTTAATTATCTTTAACAATTTGAAAATAAACAAATGAAAAAAACGCAAATTGATGGAAATTTTTTTTTTTTACTCAATGATTTCTCAGCCCCTGTTTAAGTTAGAAATCTGGGATTAGTACTGCTAGAAAAAGGAAAAAATTCAATTGAAATTATTTTCCGAATAATTTGTTAATCATTCTTAGTTGTTTGAGAATAAATGAACAAAAAAACGCAAAATAACAAAAAACTTAAATTTTTGTTTTTTTAGATATAATTTTTATTTTTTTCAATAATTTTTTTTATTCTGTTAAGGGGAGTTGTTGCTATACTTTTTTTTTGCGTATTGGTTGCAAAAAATATGGTGTGCGGCAAGTGCTTGTGGTATTTTTACTCGTGTCAAGTTTGCAGCACTCCCCTTCGACTGATCTGCAAATTTTTCATACTCTGTAAAAAATAGCCCACTTTATGCACTTGTCACACAATATACTAGTTTGTTTCTAAACTGAATTAAATATACTACAAAATCTTTTTTTTTTATCTCCTTGATCAGAAAACATGTACACATATGCTGGTTGTTATATTTACGACGAATGGTCTTCAAGCAAACCTGGTGTAAAAAACTACCAATACTTTTCACAAGTCCAACTTATTTTTTTACAATCGGTACACCAAACCAAACCGTCATATTAAATCCGGAATTAAATTACAAAACGAATGATCAAATTTATAAAAAAAAAAAACACAAATTTAATAAAAATTGTTGGCAAATTGCCGGTAAGAATAACACAGAAATCGAAAACAGGAAGAGAAAGAAAACAATCAATAATATACAAAATATTTAAACATACAGTAAAAGGAGTAACAAAACCTTTTTAATATTACTTGAAACAATCATAAATGGGAGGAAAAAAAACGACGAATAAAAAAGGAAAAAGTTTACATTTTGTCGAGTTATATAGCACTAATCGCCAACTGCGTCGATCGTCTTTCCATTTTCTGCGAAATCCGTTCGTGCGGTATACTACCGACGCCATTGTACGGGCAAAATACCTTACAACTGGGGGTGAAATTCAATTTCGGCAATAATTTGGGAGTCAAAAGAAAGTACTGCGTGTGGCACTTCTCCTCGGTGGCCTGCGTTATTAAATTAAAAATACGACGCTCGTTGTCGGCGTCCATGCCTTGGTTGATTTCGTCGATACATCGAAATGGTACCGTCGTCAGTTCTTGGAGCGAAAGCAAATAAATGGCCACCGACACGGCCCGCTCTCCGCCGCTTTGCACCATCGAATTCAAAATCTTCAAATCCGATTCCTCGCGAAATTTCACCTTGATGTGAATACCGTAGCCGTTGAAGTCCTCCTCGTCGACGCCTTTGTTCAGCGCTATTTCACCGGCGCAGTTCATATTCTTGAAGAACGTTTGGAAATTGGCATTTATTCGGCCAATGAGCACTTCGACCTCGGTCAGCCACTGGCGTTTGATGTCGTCCAAATGCTCTTTAAACGTGCTCAAATTCCGTTCCTTCTTCTCGATCTTGTTGCGCAGAAAGTCGACCTCTTTGGTCAGCTTTTTGTACTGTAAGAAAATCTCCAGGCCGTTATTCGAACTGCCCAGGCAATTGATTTTCGCCTGAAACTTGTTGATCAGCCGATACAGAATGACGACGTCGTTGTTCAGCTTGAAAAACTGTTTACGATTTTTGAACTGCGGAGAACGCGGATCGACGTTATTCGTGTACTTCAACGCCCACTGGTGTATCCTCTTGGAGAAGTGCAACAGGCGTTTCTTCTTCGATTCCAGCTTTCGTAGCGCGCTCGCCTCCAGTTTCAGGGTGCGCACGAAATTCGCCACCACCCACAGCTTCTGCAGGTGCACTTCGAGCGCCTGCCTCTCGTTCAGCTTGAACTGCTGGTACTGCACGTAGGTCTCGAACAAGGTTTTGAACATTTTACTCAACTCCAGGTACAGATTACATAACGTGGCTATTCTGAGTTTCACTTCGAGTTTGCATTTATTGCGCTCGACGTCGATGTTGAGCACGTTCGTCTCGATGTGGTGCAGATCGCGTATTTTCGCCTTCAAAGCGTCGCTGGTACGGCCCTGGGTCAGCTGACGGTTCGTCAGTATCTTCAGCTTGCTGTCTAACTGTCTGAGGAGACTGTCGCCCGTTTGCAACCGTTCTTTTAGTTCGTTATACTCGCTCTCCAAGTCGACTAGTTCGCGATCGATTTCCTCTTTCTGCGCCATCAGCTCGTCCAAATCGCTCGTGTTGACGTTGGCCTGCAGAAATCGTGCATCGCTGATTTCGCTGCTGGATTCGATTCGCTGGCCGGTCAGATTGGCCACTGTCGACGACACCCGGTAGCGATCGGTGAAGTAAATTCGTATATCCGACGGGATTCGATCCGCCACCCTGAACGTGAACTCGTTACCGACCGGCACCTCGTTGAGTGAATAAGTCAAAATCAGATAGTTGGTGACGATCTCTGGACCCTGAACGAAGTCGGACACGTACGAATGGAAGCCGAACTGCCGCAGCTGCTCGATCGGAATAGACGGTCGCAGATGCTCGTCGGTAACGTGTTGAATCGCCGACACCACGTTAATACGTAGCTTCAGCTTTTCTTTGCATTCTCGCAACAACGTATTCGTGTCCTCGCGATATTCGCAAATAAACGCGATCAAATCGCGATTTCCGACGCAATTTTCAATGAATTTAGCGTTTCCGGCTTCGTTCACATTCACGTACAAGAACATAGGACCGAAAACTTGGCCCCTGAACAGGTGCCTATTCTCATCCAGCCATTTGAGGCCAGTCGCGCTGTCCTCGTAGTAACGTTCCAGTATCTTCCTCTTGATCGCGCTAGTATCTTTCACTTTGCTAAGACGAAAGTTGACCGCGTTCAGTTCAGTTCGTTTCCTATCCAAATTATACGTCATCATCTCTTTGGAATGCGCCACTTGTCGCACTTTATTCGTTTCCTCGCGCAATCGCGCCTTCATACCGTCGATGTCCTGGCTCAGCTGCGAAAAACTGTTGATCTCGTTCTGCAGTTCGTTAATTTTCTGCTTCAGCGTACGAATGTCCGCTTCTTGCGACCGATATTTGGTTAACTTGGTTTCGAACACCGATTTAATGTCTTTAATCTGTTCAGTCGTCCAGTTGATCTTGTTCTGTTTGCTCTTCGCTTGTTGTATAGTCTTCAGCAACGTATCGTTCATCTCCTTCGTTTTCGATTTCACAGCTTCCATGTCCGCTTCGGACTTTCGAATGTCTGCTTCCGTGCCCTTCAGCACTTTAGTCATATTCTTGAAAACGGTCTGTTTCTCAGCGAGCGCGCCGTCCATTACGTCTAACGTCTGTTTGAGGTGAAAATAAAATTGCCACGCTCGACGCTGCTTCAGTAGCCGAAGGCATTCGATCAGAAACTGTTTCTCTTTTATCATTTTCGCCTCGGTTTCCATACTCTCTTTTTTGACGACCGCTTCGTTCAACTCGCGTTTCAACGTTTCGATTTTCTTGCGCACAAAAGATTCTTTTTCTTTGCTCTTCTTTAATTCGGTCAAAAATTTCGACAAGTTAACGCTCCCCACCGTTTGTAGAGTGTTCTCGAGACGCTGATGGTCGTTCATTTTGGCGAATAATTCCAGTTTTTCTTGCGGCAAGATTTGACACAAATTAGTAATTTGGATGTGATACTTTTTATCCACGAGTTTCTGAATTTTCTCCTGCGGCACTGATTTACCATTGAGAGAGAAGCGGGTACGATTTTCGATATCAAATTCCCTCGTTATGACATCGTTGGACCCTTCGCCAGTGTACAGTTCGATTTCGATGGAGGCTTTTTTGGTACCGACTTTGACGTATTTGCTCAGCTCTCCAGCTCTGCCTACAGCTGCGGGATTACCTCCTAATCCTATAACAGGAAATAATTACGGGATCAGTAATTTTAAATGGATAACATACGAATAAGAATGGTACGAAGTATTATTTTGCAGAACCCGTTCTCGCGACCCATATTAATTTTAAAGAACTGTTTTCAAAAACCAGGTTACGTTTTCTTTTTTGTTACCCACTTAAAGATTCTTGGAATGTCTATCATATCACTTTGAGGCTTGATAATATCGAATCTCTACATAGGAAATACCTCGACAATGTGGATATGAGAGTTTAAAGGTTTCAAACATTATCATTCTATCCTGAAATTAATTATTCTGCGGACTGACGTTAATGTCGTCCCTACAATTTTTTTATTCTGCTTGTCAAGTTTTTGCAAAAATATGAAAACATTTTGAATTTTCCACTAATAGTCCAGCTTTTTCAATAAAATGCATAGAATACATCTTCAATATTTTCTTTTCGGTGTCTTTAATATCAATAAAAAAAATCCAGAATACGCAATATTTTCAAAAAAATTCAACTGAACAGAATCATTGTTTTTTATTAGTATTTCTGTCTCGCATTTCAATGGATTAGCTGCTAAACGGAATGTATCTATTGAATGAAAACATTTTTAACGTCTTACATGATGTCTTAATAACAGATACAATACACAGGCAGAATTAAATGACCTTTTCTTCAAGAGCTACCACAATGAATGAGTTAGAATGTATTTTCTAAATTTTGTTTATAAAGATTTTGAATAAAAATCTAGGTAGCGAAAATTTCAGCAGATGAAATTATAATTTTTCATTTATTTATTTATTTAATTTTTTATAAAGTTTATTTATGCTTCTGTTAATATCAAAAGTTGAAGAGGTGTGTCCAACAAGTGAGGTTACACCGTAAATGCAACGATTTCAAGCTCTTTTTCAATGTATTCAAGATGTTCAATGATGGGTGTTGCAAAAAAATTTTTAGTATCAACATCAAGAGCAAGAGCATTGAACACAGTATTCTGATGTGTTTAATAAGTGATAAAAACATTTTCAGAAGAAACTTTTTTTAGATGAAATTTTAGATTAATATAACGTTGTTTTTCTCTACTGACTTCATTGCTTCGCAATTTTAGCAGGAATGTGTTGCGGCAATGTAAGGTATTGTATGGTGAAGACAAAAAAAAAAAACAACAACCGCTTTGACACACATGACAGATGACACAATAATTGGTTGTTCATGCTTCCTTTAACCTTTCTTTAACCCTTCTAGAATTCTCTAGTTCAACGTTCGTTTTTTACATCATCAGTTATGAGTATGATATGGGTAACTGTTCTTTTTTTACTCACCATGACACTTCACACAGCCACAAACCCTCAATCCTCAAAGATCAAGATGTTGGTGATGAAACAAATTTAGAAATCTTCTTATTTCGCGATAAAAAAGAACTTATAAATTGTAAAAAATAAATAATTACTTTAGATACTTACTTCTTGAATATAAAACTTCAATAATCTTAGTTTTCTTGGCCTAAAATTTAAAATAAAACTTGCGTATCTAAGGGGAAAAAATTGAAAAAAATTAAAAAACTGTTCGCTCTAAACTTTTTTTTCTCTCCTGCCAAATTAATATTTTTCGTAATACTGTAATACACATTTTTCCGAAACATCACATTTGAAAATTTTTTAAACAATATACGAATTGAGGAAAAGCCAGATTTTTAAGCATGCTCAAGGAAATACAATTTTTATTTTTAAAATTTGTAAACCGAAAATGAAGTAAATTTTTAACCTTTATTTCCCTGAAATAATTTCTTTTATTAACAATAATTGGACAATATTAAACGCTTCCTTAAAAACAGAATTGGATTACATTAGATGCTAGTAAGTTATAAAACTCACTCAGTAACATAGATGGAAAAGTTACAACCCGTATGAAAGAACAACTGCTCACTTTTTCCTCGATTTTCCAATAAAATGGAAAACTGGAAGTAAAAAAGTGTCTCTATTAGATGAGACTTTCTTTGACATTCATTGTATGTCGAATTCACCTACTTAGTATTTTCAATAATGTAGACTGAAAAGATTGCCGAAATAAAAAATTTTACATCAGATCACTCAATGGACTAATGTTATGATTTCACACAGCTACGAAAACGTTTAATGATATACTTTAAGGGGTGATGTACAACTTCAGTTGAATGTTACTTTACAAATACATTTAAAGACATCAACAGTCCACAATTAAGATTCAAATTACACGTTAAATTTTCGTTAAATAATAGTTGCTAGGACCAAAGATTGTTTCAAAAGTGAAAATATTAACAAAAATGACACTTACCCAAAATTATGGCCGAGATTATGGTTGATTTCCCACTACCATTGGCACCGATGATTAGATTCAGCTGAGGGCAGGGAAATATTTCGATACTCTTGTAGGTGAGAACATTTTGGCATTTGATACGAACAATTTGACCGGGAGTATTCATGTCTAGATAAAATTATTCAAGAATCATTCATTATGATTAGAGGTAAAAAAAAATCGATGATTTGATTCTGATAATTACGAGTTTATACAACAAATGCCGAATTGAATTTACCGATAAATAAACTAAATTTTCATTGCAGCACGTTCAGAAAAATATAATTAAAACAAAAATGGAGAATTAGGAACGAACAACTATCTTATATACATGGGTTTATTATATTATTATAATACTCTGAAATTTTAATAATTAATATTAACAAGATTTTTGGCGGTAGAGCAGCGATTGATAACACAAGCGAATATTCTATAAACTCAGTCACAAATTCTACATAGAATACGACTTCACAAACACACGCTTCGACTATATATGTATAATGGACTGCTAATACTGATAAAAAGTTGAAGGTAAACAAATGAAACGTATAATCATTCAAAACTGACCCCTCACTTCGAGGATATATATATGATGGAGACGACACATGGGCAGTTTCGGTGTCCTACCTATAGAAAGCGCTTTTACAAAAACCTGTACTTCCTGAAGTGAGGTTGAAATCCAAGAAAAGGTACTTTAATGCAATGAAGATACAAATTATAAGTTTGAGGAAGATGAACGATCTCCCTCCGTTACGAGATTACAGTTTGAGTGGGAAACGAGTTTCAGCGTTCTCGGGTGAACGGACGAAAAAAGTCGTGTTTGTTCGCACAACCTGAAAGTGTTAGTTTACGTTGTTTAAAGTAGCTAGCGCTAACAGTTAGTGAGCGAGTGTAGGTGGAGTGTAGAACAACACCCCACCACAGTCTAACGAAACGAGCGAACATGATTTATTGCGAGAACAAAAATTTTGAATTATAATATTATTACATTTTTACATTCATTTTTCAAACAAATATAAATAAAATAAATTACATAAAATTAAATTAATAATGAACAATGACTAGATTACAACATATATTTCGATGTATCTTCGAAATTATTTATCGACATATTATATTACGTTAACGGACTTCGATTCGGATATTTTTTCGATCTTTCATGTTGTTCGAGAAAATTGTGTTCAATTTTGTTTAATACTTGTTGAATAAGTGTGTTCCGAAATGTGATAAACTAATATCAACTAAACGTGTGAAATCATGTCTATGATTTGTATTCAGATCTCTGTTTATTCAAAACCTGAATTTGCAGAGATGACAATGAATACCTACACGAAAATAAATTTTGTTTCAACAAGTATTATTTGGCCTAAAAGTATATTATATTATTAATTTTGTTTGAACATGTGATTTTCTTTTTTTCTAACAATCTTTCATGTACTATATTACAAAAGGCGGGATTATTGTATTCAGTGATTCTTGACTTGACATATAATTGACTTGAGTTTCTATGTTTCTTCCCCTTTTAAAATAAACGATTTTCCATATGATTATTGTGAATTTAATGAATTTTTTTGTGATAGGTTTGATGTTAATATTTTGCCGACTAGATTTCTAAATTTTTGTTTTTCGAGACTTTTTGTTAGCATATCTGCTAATTGCGAATTTGTACCTACAGTTTTGAATTCAATTTCTTTATCTTCTACTGATTGTGTAATGGCATAGCATTTCATCATTAAAGCCCTTGCTCGTTTTTGAGCTCCTCCCGACATTATTCTGAGGGCTGAAATATTATCTTCGAAAATTCTTACTGGGTCATTTTCTTGGAATATTTCTTTTTGTAGAAGGAATGTGACTTGTATATCGTCCAAGGCATCAAATACCGCAATAATTTCAGCAGCAGTTGAGCTTGTAGCTACGATTGTTTGTCTTCTTACATTCCAATTAATTAGATCCCCATTTAAATATTAAAAATCCAGATATCGATTTTCCCAGATTTAAATTTGATATTTTTATTTCATGATCTTTTACATCTGGGGCATAAGATGCATCAACGAAAGAATGTATGCCTTTACTACCTGATGTGAATTTAATTGAGAAATCTTTTGTGGAATTTACATATTTAAATATTCTTCTCACATGATTTTTTAATTTAGAATTTGATTTTGTTTGGAATCTTGAGAAAAAGTTCACTGCAAACGAAATATCTGGTCTTGTTATTCTAGCTAGATATAGCAGGGCTCCAATCATTGAACAATATTCTGTATCATCTGTACAATTTTCATCTTCTTCAATTTTTAAAGATGTTTCTATGGGGGTATTTATGAAATTTGATTTATTTTGATTATATTTTTTTTAAATTT
Organism: Ericerus pela; assembly: GCA_011428145.1. NCBI lineage: Eukaryota > Metazoa > Arthropoda > Insecta > Hemiptera > Coccidae > Ericerus > Ericerus pela. The sequence continues at coordinate 139,719 of WOFM01000600.1, read as the reverse complement.
TTTCTATATATCGTGATTGTATTAGAGTTATGGTATTTTCTTTTCTATCTCTAATAATCTCAAATCCTAAATAAAATCTTGGATTATCAATAATTTTCATGGTAAATCTTTTGTTAAAGGAATCGTTTACGTTTTTAATCCATTCAGGGGTATTTGATGCTATTAATATGTCGTCAATGTATGTGATCATAAGAATTATTTTTTCATTTGATTTTTTGAAATATAAACATTTGTCCGTTTTGTATCTTTCAAAGTTCATTTTTAGAATATACTCATTTATTAAATTGTACCATGATTTAGACGATGTTTTTAGGCCATAAATAGATTTTTTGAGTTTCAATAATTTATTACTTTCCATTAGTAAACCTTCTGGGGGTTTTAAATATATGGGAACTATAGCAAGGGAATTTAGATACGCCATTTTTACATAATATTGAACCATTTCCAAGTCATATTTATTAACGATTGATAGGAACCATCTTACTATCCAAATTGGAACAACTGGGGCAAATACTTGTCCCAATTCGTATTTGGTTCTGTCCTTAAAACCCCTGGCAACTAATCTTGCTTTTGGTTGGTGGTATCCTTCATCGTTAGGTTTGGTTACAAAAACCCATCTTGTATCAATTGTTTTTAAAGATTTATCGTAGTCTACATCTTCCCACACATGCATTCCCCCTAATGAAATAAATTCGTCTTCAATAGCTTTCATCCATTCTTTTCTAAATGGATTATTTTTAATATCTTTATAGCATGTTGGTATACAGTCTTCGATCCATCTATTATCTATAGTTTTTGTAATATCAAAGGTATTTATATTGACTATGTTTTTTACAAAGTTTGCTGGTTTAAGTACCAGTTCTTGTTCACAATTTTTTAAATTTGATATATTTTTGTTTTCATCAAATTTGGCATCACAAGATATATTGAATTTATTTGAAAAAGGGTCTCTAATGCAATATCCCGTAGTGGTGTATCTCATGAGTATACCTTTTTCTCCCCTTGGTGCAAATTTTGGATCAATTTTTTGTTCATTTCTATTTTTTGATTTAGTTGCATTTTGTTGTCGAACTTCTAATGGAATATGCCTATAAACTAATGATCCAAAAATTTTCAAATTATCTAAGTTTGGTTTTTTACCAAAAAAAATTTCGTATGGAGTTTTGTACTCTGAGTTTACTGTTGTTGGTGATCTGTTTATCAAATATGCGGCTGTAGCTATTGCATGTGCCCAATATTTAATATCCAGATAACCATCAATTAGTAGACTTCTTACTCTTTTCATTAAGGTTTGATTTTGTCGTTCAGCAATTCCATTTAGTTCTGGTGAGTAAGGAACTACATTTTCTATTTGTACTCCATTTTCTTCACAAAATTTTACCAATTTTTGATCTGTATATTCTTTTGCATTGTCGCACCTTATTTGACTTATCGGTGTTTCAGGGAATTTATTTTTTATTGAGAGAAAAATATTTTTAAATTCAGTAAATACCTGACTTTTATTCGATATCGGTATCACGAAGGTATATTTGCTATAATTATCAATAAATGTTAATATGTATTTTTGGTTAGCTATTGTGGGTGTGAATGGTCCCATAATATCGGAAGATATAATTTCCAGTCTCCTTTGAGGTTTATTTCTAACATTATTATGACCTAGACGTTGACTGTTTGCTATTTTGCAAATTTCACAATTTATGAAATCATCATCTTTAAAAATAATTGTCTTTGGAATTCCTGTTGTGACTTTATGTAAGTATCTCATGTATTTTCCATTTAAGTGACCTAAACGTCTATGCCAAATCATTTTTTTGTGGTTGTTTGTATTATTTTGGATTATTTCTAATGAATTATCTGAAATATTATTTATTTTTTTTTTATTATTATCATTATTATCCTCATTATTATTATTTTCAGTGGTAATATTATTATTTTCATTAGTTTCTTCTAAATTATTATTATTATTGGGTTCTTCTTCCTCTTCTTCTATTTCTAATTTGACAGAAAAGGAATCCCATTCATCGTCATCTTGGTTTTGAGTGACGGGCATACATTTTTTTGATATGTTTATATAATCATAATTTACTTGAAAGACACCATCAATTTTATAAGATGTAAATAAAATGTCTCCTGTTTCTATAAAGTATGTTTGTATTTTTTCTTTTCCTTGATCCATGTGTAGAATTCCAGATTCTGTTACTTTAATCCCAGACATAATGTCTAATGACAGATCTGGTACATAATGTACTTCCAATAATTCAATTGCTGTTTGGATTTTATTTTCATTTTCCACTAATATTCTCATATTTCCCATATGTGTGGCATATAAATACGTATCTTTAAGTGCACACTGTAATTTTACTGGAATTTTAAATTTGGTTATATTAATTAATTTTTCCATATTTGATGTGAGATGGACTTCCGCCCTCCCATCAAGTAACATTTTTTTTTTAAGTGTATATAATTTTCATTTTTTGTATTGTCTTTAATTAATTTTTTTAGGAACCAATCTTCATTATTATTGTATTTTTTTTACCATGTATGACAATTTAATTGGTCTCTCCTCCTCTTTTTTATCTTTATTTTTTTGTTTTTCCTTATTCTGTTCCTTATTTTCTGGTTTATAATCAGGGCATTTATTTTTATAATGTCCCGTTTGATTACATATAAAACATCTTCTTTATTATTTTTTCTGGGCGATTGATCATTGTTTCTATTATTATTTTGATTTTTATTATAATTACTTTGATTATTATGATTATTATTTTCATTTCTTGAGTTATTATTTCTATAGTTGTTATTATTGTTATTTCCATTATTATTACCGTTTGTATTATTATTTCGTCTATAATTATTATTTATATTCCATCTATTGTCTTTATTATTATTATAATTCATATTATTATTTTTAAATTTATTCCCATTATTATCAAATTTTTTGTTGGACGATTGATATTGTAATTTAATCTGTTTATCTCTTAATTTTTGATCACCGTCTTCTTTTAATATTTGTTTAAATACTTCTAGATTTTTTTTATTTTCGGGGAGATTATCAAATTGCATTTTTGCTATGGTCTGTTCGTATCCTAGTGCTAATTGAAGGTTTTCCAATTCCTCTTCTTCAGATACTTCCTTCCCTACATCACAAACTTCCTGTACTAGTATGTCCCATTTATTTAAGAAACCTCTTATATTTCCACCTGGTGTAAATCTAAAAGCAGTCCATTTTGATTTCGCCATATTTGCGACTATTTTTGTTTTAGAACCGTAAGTTATATCTAATTTTTTAAAAATTTGATCCACCGTTTTACATTCCCTAATTTGTTTCGATACATTATATGTCATTCGTTCCATAATAAATGCTTTTGCACATTCTTGTTTTTTAAAATATGCTTTAGCAGATTTGAAGATGGTCTATATTGTAAATTATCCATATTTTCGATATAAATTTTTAGTTCAGGGTGTGAGCCAAAAACATCCCAATATCCTGAACCCCTTATTAAAGCTATTATCATCCGTTTCCAGTCCAAGTAATATTGACCATCAAATATTTTCCCACTTGGACCTTGTATTGGACATATAGTTTCATCAGCTGGCATGACATAATGTACTTGAGGGTGTGTACTCCCAGAGCCTGATCCTCCTTGAGGGGATGGGGTAGTGGTTCTTTCGCTTGCTGTATTCATGATTTCTGGAGTACTTGGTAATGTATTTAGTTCTGACAACTCAATTTTGAGAAAAAAAAATTAAAAATTTATTTTCAAAAAAAAATTAATTACAAAAAAAATTTATTTTATTTTTTTAAAAGAGAAAAAAAATATTTTATTTTTATTTAAATTATTAATTTTTTGTAATATTATTTGTATATATGTTTGCGTTTTAAAATATGAAAAAGAAGAAAGTATTCCAATTGAGAATATATTTCAAAAATAAACTTAAATAAATCTTGTTTAAATTTGAATTCTTGTAATTGTTTATGACAAAAGATCTATTGAAAATTGTCCTTGATAATACTATCTGTAATATTTTATTGTGATAAATTTTCAAGTTTATGCATTAGTATTTTGAACAAAGGAATTTTATGACATGAAAATTTCAGAATTAAACTTGCCCAATATGACAAAAGATTTTTTCCTTTGTGACAATAAATTGTTGAAACATGAAATTTGTTCAACTATGAAAGTATTTTACCTATTAATATTATATTATGTTTTTTTTAATTTTCGTAATTTTAAGTGTTTTTAAAGCGGATTTTCTCTCTCAAAATTTTCAAGAAAAATTCTGAAAGATTCTATCCAGTCCAAAGCTTGAATACTAGATATTTTTTGAAATTTCTATAAATTTTGCGACTTCGATACCTCTTTTATAATGAATTATTCCACCAACATTTACTGAGAAAGTTTCCAAGATAATTTCTCCCGAAAATGTTTTCCAAAATGGAAATTCAATTAAATTTATTCTTACTTCTGTTATTTTTTCATTTTGAAAAATATCTAATAATTTTTTGTAATCTTTTCCTTTAATTTTTATTGTTCCTTCACAATTTGATGTGCAGTTAGCAATTTGTTTCCAAAGCCTTACCATTCCTGTGAAATTTCACTTGATTTTTACCGAACTAAAGGGGGTTCTTGAATTTAAGCATTTTGGAATTTAAATAAATTAAAAAAAAGAGAAAAAAAATTTCAAGGAAAAAAAATTTTTTATGTAACTAAATTCCCTCAATGTCCCACAAAATCACTGAATATATCCCATCGTTTTCAGCAATAGTAAATGAAATATATAACTTGAAAGTATCGAAAATTACATTACCCGTAACCTGCGGAATTCCGTTGAATATCTCCCAGCTGAGTTCGTGAGTAATCGGCATTTTCTCGTGGGTCAGTACTTGGATCAATTTCAGGTCGTCCTCCGAAAATTTCAATCTTGGTAGCATACGAAACAGTTGAATTAGCAGCACTCAATCAACAAAATTTTGATGAAGTTCGAAAATTACGATGACTTAGTTTGATGCAACAGTGGTCTCCGATTTTTGAATTTACTATGTTTCATCTTGCTGTAACAGACGATCCAGGTCCGAAGTAATCTGCAATCCCACGACGAAAAAAAATTTGGTTTCACCTTGCCACAAAAAGACGATCCAGTATTTTTTGGAAGATGATCAAAATGGCGTTAAATTAATTTGGTGCCAATATGATTGAAGTAACCTTCGAATAATTTTCGATGAACTTTTCGAAAAATTAAACGAAAAAAAAATTTACTTGAGTTAAGAACTCCTGAATTTAAATATATTTTGTAAAGAAAACAACTTTTAACGAAAATAAAAGCTTATAGTTCTTTAAACTTTTGGATACTATAGCGAAAAATTAATTGAAAGATTAAGTATCACTCTGTACTAACTATTCAGGAATCGCAGCTCTGCCTACCATGAAGTGAGGTTGAAATCCAAGAAAAGGAATAAGTTAGTTAGAGATACTTTAATGCAATGATCGAAGATACAAATTATAAGTTTGAGGAAGATGAACGATCTCCCTCCATTACAAGATTACAGTTTGAGTGGGAAACAAGTTTCAGCGTTCTCAGGTGAACGGACAAAAAAAGTCGTGTTTGTTCGCACAACCTGAAAGTGTTAGTTTACGTTGTTTAAAGTAGTAGCGCTAACAGTTAGTGATCGAGTGTAGGTGGAGTGTAGAACAACACTTCCAATTAAATATCTGATTGGAGGAAAATCTTGCAACGTGCATTTGTTTATAAAAACTGGCGTACCAAGTACCTCACTTTTACACCGATTTTCGATTCTGATTGGTTGGAGTGTTCAGTCTGGGGTACTTCATACGCCAGCACATGGAATCTATAGTCTGGACACTCAACCACATATTAAAACTATTCCGTGTCGTCTCCATCATATATATATCCTTGATTGAAGACCTTTCAAATATAGCTTTGACTTTTTTTTTCTTCAAAATTCACGTCAGAATTGATTTAAATACGCTGAAAAATGATCATTTATTGAAATTGTCATAAATAATGGCGATCATAAGCCATAAATACCCATCATTAGAAATTCAATTATGTGATGAAAGGTGAAAATGCCGTTAAAAACTGTGGTATTTACTGTAAATGCCGTTAAAATCAGTGGTATTTACGATTTATTTCCACAAATTTCAGTAAAAAAT
>WOFM01000600.1:55935-130602 GCA_011428145.1 Ericerus pela | reverse complement strand
AAAAAAAAAAAAAAGTAACGAAGTCTATTGGAATAAATAATTATTTTCATTATTTTCAGAAACCTCTATCATTGGGTGCTGATATCGTAGTTCATTCTGTAACGAAATATATTAATGGCCATTCAGATGTGCTAATGGGATCAGCACTAACGAACGATCAAGAACTGTTTAAAAGACTGAAATTTTTACAAAACAGTAATTAATTAATATACAACTGACCCGCACTTTAATATGATATTCACATATGGGCATAGCCTATTTTTTATTATTAAAGGGAAGATCTACCAGACATAGATACATTTACTGCGCATGAGTCGTAGCTTGATGAAGTTTGTAGTTATATGGAGATGTTTATTTTCATAATATTAGAGATAGAAACTTCGAGTATTGGGATTTAAGATCAAAGCGTTCGACATCTAGCAGAATTTTTTTAAACCGTCAATTGTGTGATTGTGTATTAAAATGCATATGACTATGTAAAATTTGACGGTAAGTTTGTTATCTGCAGTGCAATGATCTAAAAATTTTTTTTATAGAATTATTTAAACTTCATTTGTCTCCAAATACCTACCTGTTATCACCTTTTGAACCAATATCCAATGAGGTTTGCTGCGCCACCTAATTCTGTCCTAAATCCCAATGTAGGTATGTAATGGAGAGCTGATTCTCCTAGTTCTGTTCTTCAATGACAGGGAGTTTTAGGGAACAAAATTATATAAGATGTATATGTATGTATTGTATTGGTACATATAATATATATATATATATAGATTATATAGATTATATAGTAGTGTGCAAAATGGAGTAATTTCATTCCCCAAAAATGCTATCCGTGTCTGATAGCAACTAACTATACCTAACAATAACGTTATATGAATCAACCCTTCATAACGTATGTACCCAGAGGATAAAAGTGACTTGTTATCACAATGATTATCTCATGAAATTTGCGCAGATTTGGATGCACAGAATATATAACTCTAATACGTTTACTTTTATTTTTCGCATATTTTTGTATCACAGTGTAAAATGTTTGATCGATTATTGGTTTCTAATTTCAGTTGGATAAACAGATCCATCATATCACAGAATCTGGGATCTAAGAATTGGCAGATTTGAGAAAATCCTGACTCAAATAACATATTCTCTCGTTTCTGCAAACAACTTTTTATTTCATTTGAAAATTCAGAAACCAAAATGGAATCATTTTAATTGGTTATGGTTACTGGTTACCAGTAAATTGTTTAGGTTTTGGTATCAGTTATCAATTGTCCTTGAAAATTTAAAAGTGGTTTTAAAAGGTTTTAATTTTGGTTCACATCCCTACATAAGGTGTTATGAAATCTCTTTAGCCATACATCGCTGGTACCTACCCACACACAAAATAACTTTGTAATAATACCATTGCAGTGATACAGCTCTAAATTTGGCACCTGGCTGCTAAATTTTCAGGTTGCCTCATTCATTTAAAAAAAAAAATACATAAAAACTTCTGTTCAAAAGTTCTTAAAATGATTTTTTTTCCAGATTTTTTTTCAGCCATACCTAGTCAATATATTTTCTCTCTGATGGCACTCCCACTTGAGTCAGTACCCAGCTGCCCGACAACTGTGGCATTCTTCTTACTATGCCACTACGCCATTATGTTTTTATTTGGCCCAACCAAAATTGATGAAAATTTACAGATAACAATTTGAAATGGAGTCAATGTTATGGCAAAACCCAATTTTTAAAATTTTATCTATTAAAAAAAAACAATTTAAAAAATTCACTAAAACAATGACGTTCTTATAGTACATTAAAATAATTATGTATTTTCAGAATTGTTGTTTGAGTATAATTTGTAGCATAGCAATATGTAATTCTAAATGTTGAGAAATCAGATTTTCTCTATTTTTCATAAAAATTATTACCTAAATTGATATATTATTAGATATTTCTTTATGTAAAAAATTTCCTGCACTTATGCTATACTTAGTTTCTCATAAATTTTTTGACTTTTGCATAGTTTTCTATCCTTATCCTTAATATAAATTGAAGTTTTTTTGTTTCTTTTTGTCACAGCATCACACCTATGCTACTTAATAAATTTTCCAAAATTTAAACCTCATGTAGGTGCCTATTTCTAGATGATTTCTGCTAAGTTTTGTTTTAAAAGTTTCATTACGAGAGTTATAATTAAGTTTGAAAAATTCATTTTGGAACCTGTTCTTTTCAAAATTAGTTATCAATTCTATCAAATTGTTTTTTCTATCGTTTTTGTATACCTTCAATGTTCATTATTTTTAAACGCTTTTATTTAGCTTGTCAGATGTGTCTGTAAATATACACTTGCATGTAGAGGAAATATTTGGGCAAATTAATACATCAAATGGTACAATAATATTACATCTTTGTTAGCACTTTCTCACATTCCTACAATGGCTGTATGGTAGAGATGCTGCTTTAGAAATCAGTAGTGCCAGGTTTGAATTCCACCAAGGGTACAGTTTTATAAAAAAATGTTCATTTTCTATTTTATTTTATTTTATTTTTTTCTAAGAATAGTACATTAAATTCTCTCTTTTTTTTTAAATGTTTTCAAAATAATTATTCAAGATTAGACACGTTTTTCATCAAAATGAGTATAGATTTTAGGTTCACTAATTACAAAGGTGGAAGAATCTTTTAGGCAGATGCGAGGGGTTGGTCCATGGTATACCACTTTGGAAGTAACAATGGTGGGGGATCATCAATTTGTGGCTTAAAATTAAAAAAAGAAAATGTTATTTAAAAGCAAAATCATTTTAAAAATCACAAATTAAAAAATAATTTACAGTTAAATAAAAAAATTTAAAAAACATAGATGTTTCTAAAAATGCTTTTATTTTGAAGGGCAATAAAAATCAAATAATATGATTAAAAAATAATAAGATTTTGAAAATTAATTTATTTTTAATGCACCAAAAACTATAAAATAATTGAGTTACACTAAATACCAGATGAATCTCAAATCATTTAACCAGTTTGCAGGTTCAACTTGAAAATTTATCAATGAACATATATTCTGGTAGAATAAAAGCTTGTGGTAATAATTAAAAATTTTACACAATACCCAATAATAAAACCAAATTCCTGCAAATTTTGAATCAAACAAAAGAAACATATATTTGTGTTTAAATAAGACAAATTAAAACACAAAGTTATATCTGAATTGTAGAAATTTTTAATTATTTCCCTACCCTTTTATTCTTGGTGAACATATGTTCATTAACCAATTTTCAAGTTGAACCTAAAAATTGGTTAAATGACTTAAGGTTCACATAGTATTTAGTAATTAATATACCCTAACATAAATGCAAAGATAAATTCAATATTAACTCAATTATTTTATAGTTTTTGGTGCATTAAAAATAGATTAATTTTTAAAATCTTATTATTTTTTAAACATATTAGTTCTGTTTGATAGGATTACACTAGCTTACACCAACCCACACCGGTAGGAAATTCCACAAATATTCAACTAAAACTTGGTGCAAAGTTATATAACATTCCTATATTTGTGGAATTACCCTCCTTGTGTAGGATGGAGTAAGTTTGTGTAGTCCTATCAAACAAAGCTATTATTCAATTTTTATTGCACTTCAAAATAAAAGAGTTTTTAGAAACATTTTTTTTTTTAATTTTTTTATTTACCTGTATATTATTCTTTAATTTGATTTTTTTAAATGATTTTTATAATTTTTTTACCTTTATTTCTTTCTTATAACCTTCATTGATTTTACTTCATGCAGTCTTTATTTTTTATTAACTCCTAGCAATATGTCTTTGTGCACACATTGTCGATTATTGATGGAAAATTTTAACACTGTTTTAAAACAAACCCAAATACAGTGAAGTTAAACATGTTCAAAGTTAAAATTCTGTTCCTCTTTCGAGATTGGAACAGCGAACCAGTATTTTTTTCCTAAAAAACTGGGTAATATTTTGGCAGATATCTATTGTGGAGCACTGAGTTCAAATTTACAGTTCAATTTGGAACTGAACCACCCATTGAGTCCTATTTTTACTATGAACCAGAAAGTATGTTAGGTAGGTTTTTTATATTTTATCCGGTGATAATCCTCAAATATTTTTATTGAAGTGCGTAGTTTCACTTCTAACATGTGTGATATGGCCCAAGTATACTTTTTTTTGGGGGATGAGGTTGTTCTGCGTAATCCACTTCGCTTCAGTTATAGTTCTGGAATTCAGTTGCAATCTACGATTCCAACCCTATTTAAAAATGTATAAAATATATTAAAATTAAAAATAACTATGAATAAGTTTTTTTTTGAATATTTCACAGCAATTGGAGTCGTTCCATCGCCTTTTGACTGTTATCAAGTTCTTCGGAGTATTAAAACCCTGAAAATTCGAATGGAACAGCATATGAGAAGTAGCTATAAAATTGCCAAATTTTTACAATCACATCCTCTAGTTGATAAAGTTATTCATCCAGGTTAGTGTGACCCATGCTCTTTAATAAACGCATTTGCTATGAAACTATTTGTAGATAAAAAAAAACAGAAGTCGATTACGTCGGCATATTACCCGTTGACTTCAAAAAAAAATTTTTTTTCAAAAACTTTTAGAAAAATATTATACAGAGTTCGTGTTTTTGATAGCAAACATCATGAAACATAAACGTTTCCACACCTCAAATTGATGCTACCCCCTTTTACAGCCCCCCAAAAACAAAACTTTGTACAATAAAATATTCGACAGCTTTCAACTCAAAAACTATGGCCTATGAAAAATGTGTAAATGACCTAATTTGTAGAAAATTTTATAAGAAAATTTTTTAACATGAATAAAATTTTCTGTAGAATTAACCCTTAAGCGAGAAAATCAGGAAAAGTTGTGAAGTATTGTTTAAAACATCTTTTGGGGCTGAAGAGGAGTATAAACTTGAAAGGTAATAAATACCTACGTATTCGATTTTATGTAGTTAGCCTCTCAATACAGTAAATCTCAAAAAGTAATATTTTCTTAATTTTTTCCTGAGAAAAAGGAGGGTGGTAATATGGCGGACCGAAAAGTCCGCCACATTGCAAAAAATACGCCATATTACCTGTTGTTAAGAATAAAATCCGTCCTATTACCTAATTTACCTGTAAATTTTCCTATACATATTAAAAAATTATCTCAAAATTTGAAAATGGTACTAATAGTTTTCTTTTCTCATGAAACGGATAATTTTCATCATCCCCATCCGTAACCTTTTTTTGAAGTTAATTTTATGCAAAGCGGGTAAAAAGATATTGGATGAGATCGTGAATGAGACGTAGGGATAACGAGAGGAGAGAGGGAGTGAGTGATCTTGGACCCGGGCACCTTTTGGACCTAGCACGTAGTACAGTAGCAAGTACCAACATACGTTTTTTTTTTGTTTGAATTAATTTTTTCAAAAATTTTTCATTTTTATTAGAGGAAAAAATTCGTTTATTATTTCCTAATATGTTTTTTGAAGTACGTAAATTAGTTTCTATTGGCAATAAAAAAAAAAATCCATCAATTAATTCAATTTTTCACTTTTTTTTTTTTTCGTTTTTCAATACTCCAGGATTGACATCTCATCCTCAAAGACATATAGCACAGAAGCAATCCAGCGGGTGGGGTGGAATGTTATCATTCTACATAAAAGGAGGTTTAGAAGAAAGTTCCGCTTTCATAAGCAAACTTAAAATATTTACATTGGCTGAAAGCTTAGGAGGTTATGAAAGTTTGATCGAAATTCCGTAAGTACTTAGTATTTCTTATTAATGCTTCGCTTGATCAACCCATTCGTGCAACTGAATAAGTACTTCTCAGTACGGCTGATTTTTAATACAATGTCATTATGTTAATTCTCAAATTTTCTGCAATCACTATAATAAACGTCAAGCCAGGAAAATTAATTCGACAAAATTAATTCGTCGAAATTATTTTGCCAATGCATGCACCAACTACCCAAAAACAAAAGAACCCAAATGTAGACCAAGACGAAGAAACAGAAAGACAACAGTTGTTTATTGCTTTTACTTTATCAGTCCGCAGAATAAGTAAAACCAACTCAAAAAATGGACATAACAGCTAATTTTCTCTAAATTGCTGGGATTACACATAACTAAAATTCAAAAATTCATTCTTTCATAGTAAAAAAAAAAATTAATTCAGAAAATTATACTCTTATATTAATGAAAAAAAAATGAGTGTGTGCCGGGAAAAACGATGGAAGTGAAATTTACTTACACAAATACACACACACACACACATCTTTGTATCTCACTCCCTCATCGCACAAACATATGTGTCCTATATAAACGATAGGACGGGTGGGATGGCGACAGTTGGATGGGTGGGCTGGTGGGGGCAAGAATGATTCAGAAGAATCATTTGATCAGCCTGAACTAGTTTTTTTATTTTCATTACGGATTCATGTTGTGAACGAAACAATTAAGTTTCACTTCAAAAAAAGTTTTGTTGAATTTTTAATGGCAAGACTGCAGGTTTAGCTTTTTGGTATTGAAAAAGACATGACCAAAATATCTGACTCACAATGGCAATCTTTTTTATATTGTCCATCCTTGCTTTCTAATGGTGGCTGAAAAATTCACTTAGAAACTACATATATGGTTTAGAGTCTTTACTACGAAACCTAAAAAATTGTTTTTCAATTTTCCTGGGTTTGTACTTCATTTACTGAAATTCTCAATTAAATTAAATATATAGCTATGTAAAGCTCCAAATTTTGAGAATTATGAATAAAATCAGCAGTCCAACTGTCCGAAACAAAATATTCAACTTTCTGCATTACTGCACATTGCATGAGTAGGACTAATCTATAATTAACGGTCATTCTACATCAAAAGGTTTAACAAAACCAAAAACCTTTTTAATTTTTTTTAATAGGTCAATAATGACCCACGCGGATGTACCTCTCGCAGAAAAAAAAAAGCTTCAGTTAACTGATAATCTGATTAGGGTATCAGTTGGTTTAGAAGCAGAAGAAGATTTAATCGCCGATTTTAAACAGGCTTTCGAATCCTTAGTAGATTCGACTCCCTGATGTAATGGTCACAGTACCTAGGAGAAAGCTTAAAACATGAACCTGAGAAACGTGTTTTTTTGAAGAATTGAACGATGATATTTCGGTTTATTTGAGAGATTTTTTTTATTCAAAATACTTATTTTTGTTTACATTATTTTATCATTATATTTTATTATTCTCATAAGTGGTTTAAAACTTTTCTCAGGCCCAAGGCTCTTTATTTAAGTTTTTATTGTAGAGTGGGCTAGTTATTTTTAAAGCATTTAATGCTTGATTAGATAATAATTATACTTTAAAAAACCACTAAAGGTTGAAAATAGTTATTCATTTTTTTATTTCTCTATTAATTTTTATTTATTTTATTTTCTAAGTAATAAAATTCTATCATTTTTATTTTTCATAGTTTTCATTAAAAAAAAACTCTAGCGCTGCAATGCTTCGCTCAGTTTGTAGATGGAGATAGAGATAGAAATGGAGACGAAGATAGAGATGACATGGTGATGGAGATGGAGATGGAGAGAGCTTACTTAAAAAAATTGCAAAATAATATCGATAGTAATCTACATTAATATCGATATTAATCAATATATTTATATGGATATTAATCAACATTTATAGAAGTTGTGAATCGATAAAGTAGTTGAATTGTACAAAGAAATAAAGATATACTCAAAGTAACATCTCAGAAGTGTGTGTATTTACAGTGGAGCTGTGAATTATGAGTAAAGTACAGAGTAAGTGAGATAAACAAATATGTACAGAGATAAATGAGTGAACAGCGGAATAGTGTAACAGTGTAGCTGCGAGCAAAGATGTAAAAGTATAAAGTGAAAGATAGTCGAGTGTTCGCAGGAGTGAGAGGGAAGTAGATTGGTGGTCTCAACAATATTTATATCCATATAATTTGATATTTATATCGATAGTGATTGATATTTATATCGATTGTTATCAATATATCAATATTTCATTGCTAGTTTCAGGTTAAGAAATTATAGAGGTTGTGGATCAGATGTTTGATGTAATTGAAGAATTAATAAAGATGTTTACAAAGTTACATCTCAGAATAAGTGTGTAATTGCAACAAAGAAAATATGTAAAGTACAGAGTATGAGTTGTTTGAGGGAAACAAATATATACGGACACAAACGAATAAGCTGTAGAATGAGTATCAGTGTAGCTACAGGTATAAATGTATGAAAGTGTTTACAAAGAGATAGTCGAGTGTTTACAAGTGTGTGAAGGGAAGAAGATTACAGGTCCTAACAACCCCTACAATCCTTTGAACTGAGCATGACCATGAGATATTTAAACAAAGATTAATTACATATACTGAGACATCTGAAAACAACATACATCTCAAGTATAGGGGTTTGATATCACAAAATGAAGTATATCAACGAGTCTTGAGAAATTGTAAAGTTGAGACCACAAGTCAGCTCAAACACTTAGGCCACCAGCCTACCAGCGAAAGCTCTCAAGGCCTATGTACTATGTTGGGCAATTTTGAGTAGGTGAGTTAAATAAGTTGGCCGACTCATTAGTACAATTCACATTTTTATTACAGTAAAGTTACTTACATTCGAACACAAAAATATCTGGTCGTGCAGTTATCAAAAATTGTATTGCCGCATGGTTTCTCGATGTCCAGTAAACCTACAGATTCCAACTAAGTATGTTCATTGTTGGAATCAAAAATGGTTTAGAAATGGACTGGTACAGTTCTGCTAATGGCATTCCCATTTAGAGTAATTTCGGTAAAAACAGTTTGAAAAAAAAAGTGAATTAATATCGAAAACAAAAGCTGAAGCATGTTGTGAATATTGTTAAGTATTCACAACAAATGGAAACATCAATGTATAAAACGAGACTGACTATTCACTGTGTAACCAAATTTGTGAACAATCAGGAAAAATAAAAATGTTGGTTCATCGGTGATGGAGTTATGAGATACACATCACCACAAAAGTATATAAAAGTAATCAATTAGCGTGTTGTCAATCTCAAAGATTGGAAAGTTATTTTCATGTCAAACTCGATTTAATTATCTGTGAACTTACTGTTAGTACAATCTTAGAATTTGGGAGCCGTTCCCTAATACAAAGTATATATGAGTGTTTGAGGTTGGTAGTGATGTGAGGGGAACGCTGTGGGTTTTCAGATATCACAGTACTTTACATGTTGGTGTTTTAATAAGGTGGCAACATTGCTGTGAGAAAATAAATAATTAAACGTAAATAAGGGAGAAATTGATGAAAACTGAAAAATATTAAATGGTAAAAGGAGACATAAAATGATAACTAAAATGGATAAAATATTAAGAAATATGGTAAGTACATAAATTATTCATATACATTAAAATCAATTAAATTATGTAATTAATTATTGAATTTAATGTTTCAGGTGGTAGATCAAGTTTTGGAATTGACCAACATATGGAGATTCAAGGAGTTGGTTAGTTAGCAGAATGTGCTGTCTTCTGGATAAAGCTTTGATAAGTAGATCATCTAATTAATCTTCTGTTGCTTTTTGTTTAAATTCAAAGATTTTATCCAGACGTGTTTGGGCTAATCTAGAGCACTTTATCATCAACAATTGTAGACATTTTTGGCCACCTTCAGAGATGATGTGGATAATAGAGATGTTATCTTCAAAAATCTTTATTGAGGTAATGGTTCGAAAGAATTCACCATTAAGAAGCCATGCTACTTCAATGTCATCCAAGGCATCCTACAGTACTATCAATTCAGTAGTGGTGGATGATGATGCACATATTTTTGATTGTAAATGCTCCAATTAACTAAATCCTCATAAATCTTCATAAAATATCCAGTTATCGACTAATCTTTTTCTAATTTAGGCATATTTACATGTCATTGTCGATGTCAGGTGTGTAAGATACACCAACATAGGTGGAAATATCGCCAGAATTTAAGAGATAAATGAGAGTAATGTCAATGGTTGACTTCAAATACCTAATGATGCAGCACATGTGATTTTTCTTGACATTATTGGAGCAGTTCTGGAATTGAGAAAGATTATTTTTAAGAAGAAGTTATGTCAGGTTTGGTGCCTCTAGTGATACATAATAGTACACCAATCATGGATTTATATTCCTTATCATCTACACCCTTTGTTTTACTCAGTTTTAGGCCAGTCTCCAAAGGATTGTAATCACAGAGTTGAAATTTCTGGAGAATACTTTCAATTTGCTGTTTTTAAGTAAGCTTGATAATCAGTGATTCCTGTTGTGATCAATTTCAAATCCTACAAAGTGAGTTGAGTTCTTAATCACTTTCATCGTAAATTGAATCTCAAAGTGATCGGTGGTTTCCTTAATCTAGTCAGGATGATCTGTTGCGAGGAGTATGTCATCAATATAAATTATCGTGAAGGCAATTCCATCCAAATCAATATTACAAATGTACACACATCTGTCGATTTTGGATTTTGTAAAATTGGAGTTTGAAAGGTGAAAATCTAATAACTCAATCCAATTTTTACTTGAGGTTTTTAAACCATAAATCGATTTTTATAATTTCAGTAGTTTGGTTTTATCGATATTGCAACTTAAAGGAATGTTGAGATAGATGTTCTTAATTTGAGAATTCAAATAAGCAGTCTTCGCATTGTATTGCACTAACTGCAAGTTCACCATGTTTGTGATGGAAAGAAACCATCCATAACTGAACTATAGGTGCATATGTTTTGGTCATAGTGTATTCTAATCTATACATGAAACCTCTTACAACTAATCTTGCTTTTGGGCATATATCATTTTCATTAGCTTTAGCCATAAAGATCCAACGTGTGTCTATTGATTGAACATTAAGAGGTCGATCCATGACTTTTCAAACTTTAAGATCTAACACAGATTAGAATTCATCATTGACACCTTTAAGCTACTCATCCTTAAAGGATTGTTGAAGATGTTGCTGAACACTACTAGCATACAGTCTTCTAAGAACAGGTGAGTGCA
The DNA here is from genome assembly GCA_011428145.1 of Ericerus pela. Classification (NCBI taxonomy): domain Eukaryota; kingdom Metazoa; phylum Arthropoda; class Insecta; order Hemiptera; family Coccidae; genus Ericerus; species Ericerus pela. The sequence goes on along the minus strand of WOFM01000600.1, from coordinate 119,575 downwards.
ATCTGAGGTATTTTTTATCACATTAACATGATATATATCCTCAGTTTCTTCGATAAGAGGCTTAACTTGTAGAGTTTCTGGCTTATCAGTAAAGTCACACATGTTTTTATCTCATCAAATTTAATGTTGTAATATTTATAAGAGTGTATTTTTATTGGATCAAGAACTGGGTATCCAACATTAATAAAGCCTACTAATACTGTTTTGAACAATCAGGGAAAAATTTAGGATGTAAGTGCTCCTTTTCTTTCTTCTTTACTTTCATTGTTATTTGCAAATGTTATTCCATTAGAATGTGTTTGTAAGCAATGGAACCAAAGCATCAAAGATGTGAAATATCTGGTTTAGTACAATTAAGTTTTTCATATGGGGTCATGTTTCCTTGATTGACACAGGTGATACTTCTGTTCATAATGTACGTAACTGCTAATACTATTGTAGACAATAATTTAAAATCTATTTTGGCATTGTAAAGTATTGCCTTTACTATTTCGAGCAGTATAGGTTATGAAGGAAAAAATGAATATTACTGGTCATAAAAGAAAAACAAACACGCAAAACAATCTGCTCCCAATTTCAGAAATTTTCAATTTTTCCAAGTTTTCCTGAAAAAACGACTTCCTTTATTAGTATTTTCCTTCATACTAAACCTTGATCCCATAGAATCATTAGAAACTGCTTAAGTATAATTTACACAGGCCACAGGAACAGGATCATAAATTGTTAACAATTTCGAGGAGAAAAGTTTTCCAAACTGTTGTCCACAATGTTTTCAACTTTTTTCTTCTATTTTAAAATTTTCTATTTCATGTCTTCATAATTCAAAGAATTTTTTTTTTTAAATTTTACTACATCAGTGAACAATCATTCAAAGAATACCTCCCATTCGTCAAATTAAGATACAAAATTTAATATTCAATTATGTGTCAAGGAGACACAACGACAGCAAAGGCGGTGAAATTTGAAAAGACTGGTGGAAATGGTAGAATCGGAATACGACGACACAAACAGAACGGTGAATAATCCGTAAAATATGTTATGGAAGGTAGTCGAAAAAAATAGATACAAAATGAAAAGTTGATATGCTAATTGTCCCGATCAAAATGTGTCAAACTGCGAATAAAATATTCTTTTCACGGTATTACTTTTTTTATTTCTTTACCTTACACAACAAATTACGTGTTCAAAATACGTTACTATAAAAATATCACAATGCACAATAAAAAAAGACTGATTATAATATATAAATATCGAGCAATTTATTCACTTTTTTCTTTTTTTTTTTTTTTCATCCCGGAGGTAGTGTGATCAGATACAGCCTAATCCACAAAATGCAAAAATAAAATTTTATATTGCTTTATTTCTGTTCATTTTTTCCCTTCCACCATAATTATGTGATAACCAAATTTGGTTTTTATAGGTGGATCTGTATATACTGGACTAGCAATTGTAGAAATGGGTAAATTAAAAGCAGCATCTTGGAATGGACCAACCATGCTTCCCCTAGTCATCCATCCCAAATCTCCCTAAAAATAGAAATCCAATGTTAACCATGCTGAACAAAAGACAAATTACTGTATTAGGAACTCACCCCTTGTCTAGCTTTATCTTCGCTGTACTGAGCGGCAACTTCGGGAAATTTCCCACCATTTTTCAATTTTTCCAGTGCTTCTAATACCTTCGATTGCTTTTCACAAAGAATATGTCGCACCTACAGAAAATGGCGAATGAGAAGTGAATAATGAATTCATACAGATCATTTAACGTATTAGTTGAAGAAATGAAATAACTGAATGAAAATTAGAGAACCAAGAACATATTAAATAGAAATAATTCAAGATTGCACCTTTACTGCTGTACCACCTTTCTTCTCTTTGCAAGCGCCTGCTTTGGCATCATCATTTCTACCTTTACCTTTACTTGTTTCCGGTTGAGCCTTGTTGGGTTTTCCCATATCAATAAAATTTAAAAAATTTAACCAACAACTTCTAACTTCATAAAACGGAAAAAACTAGCAAAATATAACAATTCGTAATGGATGGAAAAATATCTATTTTATTTTCCAGGATTTTGTTAAATAACAAGGATGAAAGAGATAAGATAATTATCATTTTCTTATTCAAAAATAACTGTTAGAATTCCAGCTATATATGATGGTCCTATCTCGTCTCCACCTTGGTACACTCTACAGTTAATAATACGTACTATAATATTTCTGTGTGACCTCACGTAATCATGTAAACTCTGTATGTCAGGAACTCACGTTATGATGAGTTCACTTCTGTTCTGTACCTCGTATGGTGAACATACAAAATATATTCTTCTCGTGTTTAATTACTGTTTTATTGAATCCTCCAATATGGTAGCATCGAAAGGTTAATTAATAATAATAATTTAGATTCTTGTGCAATAAAATAGTGATAAAGTGTATTTTAAGTATTGCGGATAAGAATCCTGTGATAGTCTGGCGTCGGTAAAGTTTACATCCCGATACAAAACAAGGACCATAAGGGTAAGTAACAATCATTGAATTTCTAAGTGATAAATAATTAATTGTGGTCTTAGTGACAATTTTAGAAAATAAAGTGTGTCTACGAATTACCTAAAAACGTCCTTTAGTGTGTCTGGGACGTATGTCAGTTGTCAGTCAAAAATAACTACGTAATAAGTTTAGGCAAATATGCCGAACACGTGGTGTTTGAATAAATTAAATTACGCTAAGTGCACAGACATAAAAGACGGCAGGAGCAGAAGAGAGGTGTATAAAGAAGCCGTCTCTCATGTTCAAAACGGTACAATATTCCATGTGTGTCATGGTGAAATTTTCTCTTTGTGATTTAAATACGCATTTGTTGCATGTATACAAAAGACGCCATAATCGGGAGCTTAGCATTAAGGGTGACAGACACTAAATTATGTAATTATAATTAGAGGAATGTGTTTCCAATAATTATTATTCTGTATTAAAATTATACCTGTGTGGTCAGAATAATTACCCGTAATAAAGAAATCTTGAAATACTATTAGTCCGAAAGATTTCAGACTTAGTGTCAAGGGTAGTAATTACGTAATTTATTGTGTTTGTGTTGGTGTGTCCAGCGGTGTTAATTCTGATGAATTCACCGATGAACCCTGCTGAACCCTGATTGGCTGGAAAAATCAACTGACTTACTACCACTAATACAAGCAGTCAGTTCTGCGTAGTAATTTTGATCAACGATTCTTTCGAAATTGAAAACGTGAGTGTTCGTTATAAAATTTATAAAAGTACGTCTTTTATTTTGATTTTTAATTTTAATAAAATAAAATTAATATGGATGATGAAACTTTGCAAATAATAAGATATCTATCGTTATACCAGGTATGTAAAATTAATTAGTTAGTAATTTGAGTGTGTACTTTAAATACGAAAATCCAAGTTCGGAGGGAGCTAATGAATAAATTTTTCGAAAGTGAAATAATGGAGGCTAGGTACTGAAGTACTTAATTAACAGGGAGAAGTATATTCTGTGTGAAAAATTGTGTATTGTAACTTTAAAAATATTCATCTTTTCGATCAATTTTGAATGAATTCTCATTTTTACGAGCAAATCCCAAATCCTAAGGATGTATTTGGGTATGAGTTAGTGCTCATCTGTGTGTAATCAAGTCCTTCAGTGCAATGATATACCATGGTGTAAAGTCCTGGCCAGGCATAAAGCGTCCTAGACCTACATATCTGTGGGAGTAAGCACCTTATGAAATTTATTCGATGGTATGCACGATAAAAGAAAGCAATATATTTGCATACGTATGTCGTATGATGAGTTTGTCGAATTATATTATGTGACTTTTGGCATTCCATTGAAGTATAATAAATGATCGTTGGCCGTGACTGTAAAAACCTAATTTTCCGTGTGTGTTCACGTATATTATTTCAGATACCGCCAAATCAAATGGGAATGAAAATGTTCCCCCACCTCCAGGGCTTACCGTGCTGTTACGTTTGTTACCAAATCCTAGTCAACAGAGTTACCAAAATACGATTAGTTTGACCACTCATTCATTATTCAGTTTGTCTAACACTCAGCATTCTGTAAGTTCGAACTTAAATTCGTTGGCACCTACTTATGCCAGAACGGATTACAAAATGGAGCGTGCGTCGCGTAAGGCTAAATTAATGGCTGATTTCAAAAAGTCCATTGAAAATGTCATGGCATATGACATTAATTTAGCTGCTATCGTAACTGAGGACTACTTGAAAATATACCAAAATATCTTGATTGAAAATCAAAGATCTGAGGCACGTTGTCAAGTAGAACCTGTTAGTCAGGTAACAACGCAAAATTTTGGTCAATCTCTATCAACGCAAATCTCCAGTCAGTCCACATTACCACAAAATATCGGTTTGTCCACTACGGTGAGTAAATCAACTTCAGCTAACATGGAAGTTGATCTTACTGAAGAAACTGCTCATCAACGTAATAAAAGAATTATGCAGGAGCATAGTGCCGGTGTGTACGCGACAAAATTGAAAACTACCCAAACCTCCGGTGTGTCCATAACAAGCTCGTTTGCACAGGTAGTGCAATTGAAATCTTCGCAACCAAAAGAAATGTTAGTCGTAAGTGCGCAAGTTCTTGTTGATGAAAATCAAAATCAGCAAGAGCAACAAACAGTTACCGTAAGTCAACCACAAGCTGAAACCAAAGTACAACCTATGTGTGTCGTAGCTCCGCCAACTCCAAGTTATCATCCAGTGACAAATCAAACGAGCTTGGATACGATCCAAGAAGAAACTTGGGAGGACAAACAGGCGAGAGAAGAGCGTGAAGTTGCGAATGAAGAAGGGCACCATTGGGAAAGCTCAGTCACAAAGGCGCAAAGACAACGTCAAATACGCGAGGATCAGGTAATGGCCGAAAGAGTACAAAAGCATTTGGACGAAAATAGAGCCCGTGAGTCGGAGCAATGTCGTAGAGATGAACAACAACAACAAATACAACAGCAACAACAGCAACTAAAAGAGCAGGAAGCAGAGGAAGAAAGACTACGTAAAGAAGAAGAAAAATGGGTACAAGAAGATAATGAACGTCGAATGCGTGAAATGATCGAGAGGAGAGATCAGGCGTTCAGAGATGCTGAACGCGATCGTCTTGCAGCAGAAAAGGAGAGGCACCTCCCGATCCAACATCGTGGAAGGAATATCGGTACACATTACTCGTCTTCGGAACCATGAGGTAAGGAAAATCATAATTATTTTTTTCAACCAAGGTTCGTATTACTCCAGTTAAATTAACCGAGGAGACCGATTTCCGGCTATGGTATGATCAATTTAGTATGTATATTTCTCGATTTGAATTAAAAAATGTTTTTGATATTAATAATCCTATTCGCTTAGAGGAAAATCAAACTCAGCTTAAAATTGACGCCCGAGCCACTCTGTGTGAATGGCTGGACGAAACTCATAGAAAATTAATCTTTGGTGAATCTGATCCTACTGTGTGTTTCCTCAAAATTAAACATAGGAAAGAACCAAAGGTCGTGTGTGCGACACATACATAACTCAAATCTATCAGAAATCTTTTAATCCTAAAAATATAGAATTAAAAGAATGGCTGAAAGAATTTGAGGAATTATCTCGTAAGTTAACAATTTATTATAACGGTTGGTCCGAAGAACGAAAGCTCGAAGCTTTCCTAAATCATATGATAATTCCATTTCCAAATATAAGAATACAATGTAAAGATCGTAAACAGGTTGGTCCTAATGGTGAAATTCTGTGTGATATTACTTATGAACAAGCTAAAGGCATCGCATTAGAAGAAGAAATGCTATTAAAAGAACGAAATAATACCTATAAGTTAGATAAAGCTGCGGCTAAGGCAGCTAAATTTAATAATCCAAATTTTAAAAGAAAAATACTTAGTGGCAATTTTAATAAAAAGTTTGATTTTGCAGGAGAAAGTAATGAAGCGAATAAGTTTGACCAAGCTACTCGTAAGTGCTATAAGTGCAATAGGCGTGGTCATCTAGTGGCGGAATGTAAAGCCACCACCAGACTAGAGCCTATTAACGATTCTTCCGGTCAGTCCAAAACAAACAAAATATCCGGTCAGTGCCACAACAAAAGTGAACAAAGGGAGAAACGACATAAGTCGTATCATAAATCCAAGCGTTCACACAAGCACCATAAGAAAAGTAAACGACATGGTGCTCTTTCTACAAGAAGACGTTCGTCGTCATCCTCATCAACGTCAAGTTCTGGTTCATCAAAAAGTTCAAGTTTGTCTAGGAGTCAGTCTCTAAACCCGAAAGGTAAAGCGATGGTTTTAAGAACCAAATCAAAATTTACTAAGTATATGTATATTAATGAACAGCCGAGAAATGAAATTTGTTTTCTTAGTGATACAGGAGCTCCAAATCACTTTGTGTCCGATCTTAAATTTATGAAAAATGTTCAAAAATTAAAGAAACCGAAAATCATTTCTTGCGCTAATAAAAATGAAGTTGCAAATTTATACGTAACCGATAAAGGTTCTATCTTCGTGAAAAATCTTAGTGGTAATACACTTGAGTTGAAAAATGTAAATTATTCTAAAGAAATAAGCGATAATCTATTTTTGTTACATAAAATAACGAAACTAGGTTATAATGCAATATTTACAAATACTGAGTGTAAAATAATAAATAAGAAAACTGGCAAAATTATTCTGTGTGGACATAAATTTCAAAATTATTGGATCATAGATTTAAAAATTAGTGAAAATAATGAAAAAGTCTGTGTGACAAAACAAAAAGAAGCTGTTAGTCAGCAACAAATAAATAAAGAGCATGGTTATGCTCAAGTTCATGATGTATGGTCAGAGTCAGAAAATGAAACTGTTAGTCAGGACAATGACCATGATCATGATTATATTTCAACTCAAGGGTATACGAATATTCAAAAGCTTAATGATGAAGGTCTAGAAGAATTTCTAGATATTGTTGCTAATATTACAATCGAAGAATTAAAGAAAATAGATGAGTTCAACAAAGATAGTATTCGAAAGAAGTTAGGTCTTCTTTATCATTTAAGACTTGGACACGCGTCAGTTGCATATTTAGAAAAAGCAAAGAAAACTTTTAAATTTCTCGAAAATATTAATTTTGCAGACGAAATTAAAGATTGTGAAGCATGTAATTTAGCAAAAATAACAAAACGTCCTCATAAAGCTGTGCGTGATGTCGCTTTAAAACCTTTAGTAAGAGTTCATTCCGATCTAATTGGCCCAATAAAACCAGTTGGAGTCTGGCAGAAAAGTTCTTACATAATAACTTTTACCGATGATTTTTCTAGATATACTGTGACATTCAGTATCAAAGATAAAACCTGTGTGGCTGAAACTTTTGTAGAATATCTAAAAGTAATGCGAGCAAATCTTGGTGATAGCTCAGCTAAAATTAATTATTTATGTATCGACGGTGGTCGAGAATATATGAGTTGGTCTATGAAGAAAATTATTGCAAATGAGGGTATCATTGTTGATACTTGTCCTCCTGATACTCCTCAACTCAATGCCGTGGCAGAAAGAGTAAATCGAACTTTACTTATGAAAATTTGAGCTCTTTTCATTGATAGTGGTCTACTTATTGAGTTTTGGGAACTTGCGTTAAACCAAGTTGTTCATATTCACAATAGGTTACCTCATAAAAAGTTAGGATTTAAAACCCCATATGAGTTACTTTGGAATAAAGTTCCTACAATTAAATATATTCATCGATTTGGCTGTGTGGCATACCAAAAAATACCTTATGAGAAACAAAATGTTAAAAAGTTAGAAGACCGTGGAGAATTGTGTATTCTCGTCGGATGTAATGCTGAATCGTGGCAACTTTTAAATCCAACAAATGGTAAATTACATAAATGTAGTGATGTTGAATTTTCAGAATCTGTAATGTTCAAAGATAAATTTCCGTTAGATTATTTTTCAAAAAATGGTTTTCCTACTTTTGATACTAATACTTGGGACAAAAATGAACAAGTCCCTGAAGTTGACTTTGCAGGAGATATTTCGGACAATTTAATCCAAAATAAAAATAGCTCTAATAAACGTAATTTAGATGAAGAAATTGTCTATGTGTCCAAAAGTAAGAAAGTCAAATTCAGTGATACAACTTTCAGTAAGTCTAAAATTGAAAATGAGTTAGAAATAATTAATTCTAAAGATAAACCTGAAGGAATTGAAAAGAAGTATTTTTCTATGATGTATAAATTAAATGAAGTACTTGAAAATTTAGATGATGTGTTCAAATGTAAAAATAAATCTGAGTGGTTAAAAGCAATAGATAAAGAATTAAAATCCTTAAAAGATAGTGATACTTGGGATTATGTTAAAAGACCTAAGTATACTAAAACAATTGATTCTAGGTGGATATTTGTTAGAAAAGTTGAAGGAAATGGTAATATTCTTTTTAAAGCGCGCTTAGTAAGTCAAGTCTATAAAGATAAAAATGTATATGATTATTCTGAAATATACGCTCCAACTTTAGGTATTGCTGAAGTTAGAGCTATATTAGCAATCGCAAATAAATTAAAGTGGGATGTTATACAAACTGATGTAGATGTAGCATTCCTTAATGGTGAACTTGAGAAAGATATTTACATGGAAATTCCTGATGGTGTTAATAAATCCGATGAGTTCAAACGCACACATGTATGTAAATTAAAGAAATCTTTGTACGGTCTTCGGGTTAGTCCCAAACGCTGGCATGTTCGTTTCAAAAAGGCTATGTCCGACATGAGATTTATCATCCATGAAGGTCAAGCTAACATTTATTATTGGAAAAGAAATTCTACCTTTGTGATAATTGTTGTGTATGTCGATGATATTCTTATTACCGGAAGTAATAAAGATAAAATTTTAGAAACTCAACGTCGTTTAAATAAAGAATTTAAGCTTAAAATTATGGGTGAACCTAAAAAGTATTTAGGAATTGAAATTAATCGTAATAAAAATCAAAGAAAAATGTGTTTGTCACAAAAGCGTTTCATCGAGTCTATATTGTCCAAGTATGGCATGAAAGACTGTAAGGAGTGCAATACTCCTATGGTCACTAATCAAGCGGATTGAAAAGCTAAGTATGAACCTAAAATTGAAACAACGTTGAATTTAAAACATCATATTCCGTATTGAGAAGTAGTTGGTGCTCTTCTCTATTTAACTATGTGTACTCGACCTGATATTTCTTTCTGTGTGAATACATTAACTCGTAAATGTAGTAATTATGACATTTACGATTGGATTAAAGTTGAACGTGTGTTGAAATACTTAAAAAGAAGTAAAGACCTTGGAATATACTTCGAAGGTAATGGTCATAATTTCATTAGTTACAGTGATGCTTCTTTAGGCATGACTGATCCAGATGGTTTGTCCACATCAGGCTATTTAATTCAAATATTTGGTGATTCAATAGCTTGGGGTACCAAACGACAAAAATGTGTTGCTACCTCATCTATGGAAGCCGAATATATTGTGTTAAATCAAGCTAGTAAAGACGTAATATATTTGTCAAATTTGTGTTCAAAAATATTAAAACAAAAGGTTAGTCCTATAATTTTCGAAGATAATCAAGATACTGTTGAAGCTGTAAAATCTGGTCAATCCAAAGCATTAAGACACTTAGTGAAATTAAAATATAAGTATGTCTGTAAAGTATATTCTCAAAAATTAGTTGATATAAAATGGATTCCTACAAAGGAACAACTGGCCGATATATTTACAAAAGCTCTTCCTCGACCATTATTCGAAAGCTTCCGTAACGTAATTATGAATATTACTAATTGAATTATTCGATGTGTTCTTATTTAATAGCATTGCCAACATCTAATAATCGTATGTCGTTAAGACGTGGTGAATAAAAGCTCAAGAAATACGGTTAGTTCCACTTCGCTGAAAAAGTTCCTGTTAGTCAACATTATAATTAACTACTGTAAAATGGATGTGTTCACTATTACCTAATAATGTTGTGATATGTACATATATATATGTTGGTTATGAATAAATTTAATGTCGTTTATTATTATTGCAAAGACAAATTATTCCTTCGTGACAATTCTTTGATCAAATAATTCAATAAATATTCAGCTGTGTGCTAGGTACGTAATTACCTTCAATAATTTTCTCTTAGTGACAACTTTCTCTACGTAAATACAAAGTTAATTCGCTAGCCTACGAAATTCAATGATGGCAGAATATTCAAGAAGATGTCAACTACGATGAGTACCAGGAGGGAGTGTTAGAATTCCAGCTATATATTATCGTGGGGATACCCCCACGAGTCCTGCGCGCCTGGCGTGTGCAAAGGACACGTGCCTACCGAAGCAATGTAGGTAGGCATGTGACCGGGCTGAGGCGGCCGCTTCATGTACCTGTAAAAATTAAACAGCCTCTCCACTGTACATTTACTCTCAAAACAATTGAAGAACTCCCAGTTGTCAAGAGTAAAATATTCCTTCACACAAGGAATTGACAATGTATGTAATATTTCTCAAGGCCATCAATCGAGATACGAGATACCATGTTGGTGCAACCAACATGCGACAAACGGCTAAAGATTCTTTGTAAAAGAATCTTCAGCCGCCCCCAGCGGAATACGTAATGTTATATTATATAAAGCTCGTTTAGTCGGCTCGTGGATTTGAGGTTAAGAAGGAATTCGATTTTAAGGAACTTTATGCTCCGGTAGCGAAGATGTGTACTCTCCTTGCACTTTTGTCATATTGTAATAATCATAGTTATATTATTTCTCAAATCGATATTAAAAATGCCTTTCTAAATGGAATTTTGCATGATGAGGTCTACATGGAAATTCCAGATGGCATATATAATAAAGTAAATAAAGATAAAAAGGTCCTTAAGTTAAATAAAGCTCTGTATGGACTGAAACAAGCTCCTAAAGCCTGGTTCGAAAAATGGAGGAATTTCATCACCTCTGTTGGTTTTGTAGCTTCAAGACATGGAGAATGTCTTTATATTAGACAAAATTTAGAAGATGTTTTGTTTGTCCTTGCATATTTAGACGATATTTTGATCTGTAGCCGAACTAATAGTGTAATTGATAAAATTAAAATAAGTCTTAACAACATCTTCAAGACCCACGATATGGGCAATGTTCGATCTTATTTGGGATTGCAAATAACATACGAAAAACAAAATAAAATATTAAAGTTAAATCAAAAACAATTAATAAATAAAGTAGCTGAAAAATTTAAATTACAGAATTGCAATCCGGTCTACACACCAATAGAAGAAAAATTATATCTATTGGTTGATGACGAAAAAGAAAAAGATGAAAAGCTATGCACCCGTTATAAGGAGTTACTCGGTTGCTTGATGTATGTTATACTCGGAACAAGGCCCGATATTTGTTATGTGGTTTCTTACTTTGGACAGTTCCAGTGTTGTGCCAATAAGGTCAAGGTATTCTCACTTATTAAGAGTACTGAAATATCTTGTTACTACTATAAATTTGGAAATTGTATATCGTTGTGTTCCTAATTCCGAACAAATTGTTTCCTACGTTGACGCTGACTGGGCCAACTGCCAGACTACACGAAGGTCAGTCAGTGGGTACTGTACATTTATTCATGGCAATTTAATTTTATGGAGAAGCCGTAAACAATCTCTCGTCACTTTATCTACCGCCGATGCAGAAATTGTGGCTCTTTGCGACTGTGTACTCGATACAGTTGCCATACGTAATATATTATTGGACATGTATGTAAATGTTTCGTCTCCATGCCTCATATTTGAGGATAATGATAATTGTATTAAATTTGCCAATGGCTCAATTAGTAAGAAACATCTCGACGTAAAATTTTATTTTGTCCAAGACTACGTTGAAGCCAAAATCATAGGTATGAAAAGAGTGCCAACCTTGGACCAGTTGGCCAATGTGTTTACTAAAGGATTGGGTCGTACAAAATTTTTGAAGTTTCGAGACTTGTTGCTCGACTGAAGTCGCTTAGCCGCGCATTTGAGGGAACAACCTTAAAACGTCCAATGCCTTAGTGTCTGATAATAGGCACATTTGCCCTTGTACATATGACAAGTTGTGCACATGCACACTTATATTTTAGTATATTTTAAACAGTCTTTCCATATGTTAGGAGTGTTGTATCCATTGGGAACCACAAAGTTTTATTATGTGATGCATGTATTTTAAATTTCTAATTTTTTATCATAGTTACTGTAACGCCAGAAAATAGGTGTTGGTTCACAATTTGTTTCCTATTTTTGACGTTGACACTTTACAAAATATTTATTTGAGGAAAACCACAAATAAATATTTATAATGAAGTAAAATAGACTTTATAAACTAAACTTGAATGTTCTAGGTATCCACTTCACTATAGTGGACCTTAACTTTGTTGAGAGATTTAGACTTCAATTAATTTTCAACGAAAATCTTTTTATAAAATATAATAAATTTCATTTACAACACAAGAATAATAGAATTGAACTAACGAGTTGACTACAATTAAAGAATTTACATAAAATTAATGAACTGAACAATTTGTTCTTCAGAGTTAGAGTTTTTATAATTTAATTTTTACATGGTAAAAAGAAGAAATGGTAAGAACAGGTGGGATTAGTTTATTACGATTGGTTGTTACCAAAAAGAAGGAGAATTGACGTTTTCCAGTATTAGACAGATATTTCAACTAAGTTACACGTGTGTGACATTAGCTGAGGTCAGCCATAATTGTATTTTTGTAGAAGAGACAATTTTTATCAAATTCAGACGATGCCATTTCCTGTTAGGTTTGTACTAAGAAGAAGAAGAATAATAAAAGTGTGAGAAAATAAAAAATAAGACGAATAAATTCGTCTGTGTAAAAATATAGGCGGACATTTTAAAAAATGTTCGTCTATATTCGTTACAGTTACCACATTTTTATATTTTTTGTAACCGTTTATAATGGACATATATCGATATTGGTTTTTTATTTTTTGTTTCGTATTGATTACTGAGCTTGCACATATATATATTTGTACACGTTTCTTTATGTTCTGTGATGTTTGATAATATCGCAGGTTTGGGGGGAGGTGTTGATATACACTTCCGTGTGGAAAACCTGCGCACTCATTTCAGTATTACCAACTGTTAATTTTACAAAGATTAAATGTCCCTTGATTATACCCGTCTTACTAGTTGTACCTAATCATTGTCACCACCTATACCTCTATATTTACTTAAGTTCGATTATTATCATACGATGTGCAGCTCATTATTTAGTTGAATATACACTTGTGAATTTGAAATTTGTCCTCAACTGAACGCCTAATATGGCGGTACATAATGAAGTGGTGAAACTGAAACTTCGTTTTTTAATACAATTTTGTTCGAATAGTGAGCCAAATTCAATACTCGTCTCCACCTTGGTACACTCTACAGTTAATAATACGTACTATAATATTTCTGTGTGACCTCACCTAATCATGTAAACTCTGTATGTCAGGAACTCACGTTAAGATGTATTGAGGTGAGGATTAGTTACTTTACACAGAAAAGATAAGTACGGACTTCCATTTTGAAATATGTTTATTCACGACGTTAGTACAACGACTGACGAGCGGAGAACATTCTCCGTCGAGCAGTGGCGGGAAGAATATTATATTGGCGATCAGTGTCGCCACATGTAAAACGAATAAATGTAAAAGTATGTTACATACAGTGTTAGTCAATGTCACATCCCGTGTTTGTGAGGTAGTGAGGGAATCGTATCTGTTGAGGTGAGTTTTGATCGTTTCATCCAAGAAAAACTAAGTACGGACATTTCTCAATAAAAAGATTTATTCATGACTTTAGTACAACGACTGACGAGCGGAGAACATTCTCTGTCGAGCAGTGGCGGTAAGAATATTATTCTGGCGATCAGTGTCGCCACATTTAGAAACAATAAATATGATGTGTTACATACAGTGTTGATTAATGTACAGTTACATGTTCGTGAGGAAGTGAGGGAATCGTATCCCAACACCCCCCTGCGATTCAAAACGGACGATCGAACATATAACTGAAAGTGTGTCACATATTGCATGTATTTAAAACAAACATATAAACAAGAAATAAGCAATAGCAGTCAAAAATTGTTACATATAATTGTCATATAAAAAAAAAATTATATATATATAAAAGATGGTATAATGAACAATCAAAAAAAAATATGTCGTTGACTAGTATAACGTTTTATAATAAATGTGTATGGATTCATATATTGCCATATTGTATTATCTTAAATATATCGTGTAAAGTTAACATGAGGTATATATATAACCTTATGTTATAGTGTCACGTCTTATTAGTATTGTGTGATTTTTGATTTTAAAGATTATAAAAATTTGTAGGTCGGAGAGATCAATATCTCCTCATCGTCAGCTGTAGAAAAAATATTATTATATATATATATGTATATGTCCCTATAATTAGTCGTGTGGGGTTTTTTTAATATGAGTGTACTATTGTGGGAATCAATTGTATATATTAGGGAATGCTGATACCAATAAGAGAGGCAGAGCAGCTACGGGGAACCTATTGTACGTTGTGAAATGAATTGTGAAACGAATTATGGACCACTCGGTTTACGATAGGCGGGTGCATACGACGCATCAACAAATGCTTTAATTTGAGTTTGGTCCGAGTGGAATACTAAAGAGAAATCCCTCGTTGTATTAAGGTATCTAATTATACGACGAACATAGTTCTTTATTTCAGTATTGGAGGATGCTTGAAATTGCGACAAATAGTTGACGGCGAACGCAATGTCCGGGCGGGTGAGTCTTGCCACATATAGCAAATTCCCTATCATAGCCCTATATTCAGTGTCATCCAATCCGTTTGTTGGCTTCTTTATCTTAAGCCCTGTTTCCATTGGTGTGGTTGACGGTTTACATTCCGCCATACCAAATTTCCTTAATATTTTATCTATGTATCTATTTTGGGTTAATATTATTTCCTTTTTTATTATATCTCTACTTATCTCGAATCCTACGAAAAAAGTGGGGTTATCTTCTATTTTTAAAGTAAAGTTTTTCTTGAAGATACTTATCAAGTCTTGTGTCCACTCGTCGTGGTTGCTAGCCAACAACATGTCATCCACATAGACTATCAAAAATGCCATTGCACCAGTATCATCTTTTTTTACACATAGACACCTATCTATTTTAGATTGTATGAATCCCGCTTGTATTATCGTCAAATTCAATAGGTCGTACCTACTTTTGGAAGACGTTTTCAGTCCATATATTGACTTAATTAGTCTTAGGCATTTATTTTCGCCCAGTTGGCATCCCTTGGGGTTAGATATAAAAATAGGATATTTTATTTCGGAGTTAAGGAATGCTGTTTTTATATCGAACTGTGTAATATTTAGGTTATATTTATTTGTGATTGATAGCATCCATCTTATAAGCCAATATTGGATCACCGGGGCATATGTCTCAGTTAGAGAATAGTGGGTGAGATCCTTGAAACCCCTTGCAACCAATCTGGCCTTCGGTATGTGAACGCCTTGATTGTTGGGCTTTGTGGTGAAACACCACTTTGTATCTACTAACCTCACATTTCTTTCCCTGGGTACAACTTCCCACACGCCCATATCAGACAATGATTTCAGCTCGTCACTTATAGCTTGTCGCCACTGTTCCCTAAAAGGGTTATTGTCGACATCCTCCCATCTTTGAGGGATGTGGTCCTCAATGTAATTTTTGTATCTTGATTTAAATAGGTTTAATATTACAGGGGTTTCTATTATATTATCGTCTCCCTGTATAGTGTCATTATTATCATTTTTATTTATTATTTTGTGATATTTCTCGTTTCATCGAATCTAACATCGCAAGTGACATGCGATTTGTCTATTAACGGGTTCCTTATACAGTACCCACTATTCGTGTATCCCACGAATATACCCTTATCAGATCTTTGTGTTAATTTCGGATGTTCTACATTGGTTTTATTTCTTTTATTTTTTGTAGCCTGCTGTTGACGGATTTCTATAGGGATGTGTCTAAATGCGAGAGATCCAAAAACTCTCATATTGGATAAATCAGGCTTTATGCCATAAAACATTTCGAATGGGGTTTTATTGTCTTTATTGGCCCTAGTTGGGCTTCTGTTTATGTTATAAACAGCCATCAAAACAGCCAATGACCAATAACTGAAGTTCAAATCGGAGTCGAACAGCATGGCCCTAGTTCTAGCCATTATCGTTTGATTCTGTCTTTCTGCCATTTCATTCAGCTCTGGCAAATACGGAACGACAGGCTCAAGGTTCACACCATTCTCCTCACAAAATGTCCTCATATTTGAGTCAAGATATTCCCTAGCATTGTCACATTTTAAGGTGGCTATAGGGTGATCTGGGAATTTCGACTTCAACTTCATATATAATTTTCTAAATTCCTCACAAACCATTGATTTTTTCTCAATGGTAGAGATAAACGTATACTTCGTGGCATGATCCACAAATATTAAAACGTACTTTTCACCGTATATTCCTGGTGAAAAGGGGCCCATAGTATCCGATGAAACGAGTTCCAGCTTTCTTTCGGGTCTTGTCCGGTTTCCACTATGTCCCAATCTCTTGGAATTGGCCTTTACACATATATCGCAAAGGCTAAATTCGTCATCGCGGAACGTGATCCCGTTTGGAATACCCCTTGAGACTTTTGTTAATAATTTTAAATTTTTTCCAGACAAATGTCCCAATCTCCTATGCCATATCATTTTTTTATCTATTTTCGGCCTTTCTATATCCTGGCTTACTTCTTGATTATTATCTATTATATTATTATTATTTATTATATCATTATCATTCGTACCTACATCCTCATTCGGTTCAACATCACCTTCATTCATCTCATTATTATGTGATTCATTATTATTATATTCGTCATTGACATTTATTATGTCATTATTGTTTAAATTATTATTATTTATGTTATTTTGTGTATTATTATTTGTGTTCTCTATATTCTCTTCCACTTCATTCTGACTTTCCTCAATAATTTCTTCCTCTATCTCATATTCCATCCATTCGTCCTGGGAATTTATATTATGCATACATGCCAGTTTATTCGACTCATTCTTATAAGGACATATTTTATTTAAGTCATCTTCGTCTTCTATTATGTTAACTGTGGATTCCTGTACGATTTCGTATTTAACCATGTATACCCCCCTTATTTTTGGGGCAGAGAAAATTACTTCATCTGTTCCTCTGACATATATATGTGCTGCAGAGAAATTCTGATCTATTCCAAGCGCCCTATTTTCAGTTATTTTAATTCCTGACATCAGGTCTACATTGAGGGACGGTACATAGTGTACGTTTTTTAGTCTTATAACTTTTTGATTGCGTTCTGAGTTCTCTACTCTGATAAACATTGTACCTATATGCGTGGCCACTAAGAGTGTATCTTGGATTGCACATTCCATTTCGATGGGTTTTTCCAACATTATGGTGTTGAATAGTTTTGACAGATCCGATATGACGTGAGCTATGGCTCCACCATCTAATATGATCCTTTTAGTAAGGGGAACGTAATTGGAGTCTGGCTCCTGTTTTGTCTCTTTTGATGTTATTAGATTTATTAATTTATTATTTGAATTATTATTCGGTCCTTGATCTCTATATCTGATCATCATTGACCACTGAACGTCATTTTCTTTTTTGTTTTTATTATTATTATTATTAGTGTTACTTCGTCCGTATCTTGTATTTTGTGCAGGACCATCTAATTTATTTTGGGGTCTTGCACCCTCTTTATTTGACGGACATACTTTGGCTATGTGCCCTTTGCCATGGCACTTAAAATAAACTAATGTACTCGAACTTGGCAATGTATTTTGATTTTGGTTATTGTTGTATTTTTTATTTTCATAGTTATTATCATTATACTGAGATGTTTCTGTTTGTTGATTATTATTTTTCATTTTCCCCTGATCTATGTTTTGGTTATGGTTTCGATTTCCATTTGTATAATTATATCTATTGTAATTTCCACCATATTGAAATCTTTGGTTTTTATTATTATTTGTGAAATTACGAAATTTATTATTATTATTATATTTTGACTTTTTCTCGTCATATAACCTATCCGACCTTTCAATTAACATGGCGTGGAGAGTTTCAATTGTTTTTTGATTCTGACTTAAAGTGTTAAACTCCAGCCTAGTCATGTCATAGTCCATATTTAGTGAGATAAGGAGCTGTTCTATCTCCTCTTGTTTATCCAGGTTCTTCCCACAATCCCTTATTTTTTGGGCTGACCTCGAGAAAACATCTAAATAACTTCTCATATTCCCATCGCTATTGAATTTTAATCTTTGGAATGCTTGTTTAGCGTTGATGTATGTGACCTGTGTGCAACTTTTATATCTCTCATCGAGAACTTTTAGGATCTGATTTATTGTTTTAAGGTCTTTAACTCTTTCGATCAATTCATTGTTTAATCCTTGATATATAAGGGATTTTCCCTTTTCCTGATTTCGGAAATATGTCATACGAGTTGCTGGGCTAGCATTACTAGATTCAGGATTTAAAAAATTTTTTAACTCTAAACCCAAAAATAGCACCTCTGTTTCGGTATCCTGCATGATTGGGTATAGCCCCTCTGCATAAAGTGTGGAGACCATCATGGTCCTCCAGGCGTCATAATTCCTCCCGTCAAATACTTTCTTTGTGTCAAAACGTGACATATTGTTAAAATTTTCTATCGGGGGTTTATTATTCCTACCTCAGAAACACGAGCACTTAAATCTAGGGGTAACACGGTCTCAACCGCACGATTATGCAAAACACGGTCTCAGCCGCTCGATCGGGAATGCAATTCAAATATTATGTTATATTATAATTCTTAATAATTAATTGGTATTCTAATTAATTCTTACGAACACTGTCGCTGACGATGAGTTGATCTCTCCGCCATTGTTTCAATTTCTTCTCAGTTTATCTAAATTCTGGTATATTATCGCCAAAAGTTTCTAAGTCGAAATTGGTTTCAGCTTTTGGTTGTGTTTCAGAACGAAAATAATTCTGTTGAACATGTTAAAACATAAATTAAATTTCAAGGCAAAATTATTCAACAGAAATACAAAAAGTTAATGCTGAAAGGAAATAATTCATTATCTTATTATCGATTGAAATTACTCTTTGTAAATTGTGAACAGGAAAAATCTGTCACTGAAGTCAATGGTTGTATAATATTATTCTTTTGTTATTCAATATGTATCTCATTCAACAAATATTTCCCTTTTTCGACCACTTTTGACCAACGAGATAAAGTTTGAAAGGTTACCAATGATACCTTTCAAGTTTCAACTTTCCTCTAATTTTGGTTAAGAGTCAACAGGAAAATATTTCGAACGTTTTACTTTATTTCACTTAAATTTCGAACTTTTACTATTAATTTTGAAATAAAATCACACCGATTACTAATTAATTATTCTAAATTTTACTTATCTCGATTCGGTTTTCGTATTTTTCCGTTTTTCTTCTATTCTGCTCCGATGTTGACTTTGACTTTTGACGCTGCAACTTTCAGACTTTCGACTTTTTGACTTCGATTTCCTTTTTGGAACACAGCACAAACAATTGCCAGCCGTTTTTGACTCTGCAAGCCGATTTTCCAAACCACAGGATTCTCTTGTACCTGATCTGCTTACACCAAACTTTCAACTTCGACGTTTTAACCGGCGCCCACGATTTCACTGACGTTTTCATTAATTTTGATTATTACCTTTGATTCATTTGATTTACGGGTTTTCAATTTTCCAGGATAATTCCTTTAATCACTGGAACCGAACTTTGCGTTCACAAACTTTTAACTTTTCTTCCACTTTGTGTGGAAGTATCACACGGCACTAAGCCTTTCACTTTGTGTGAAACACAAAAACTTTTTTTTTTTACATTTAGCAAATTACACGATTAACACGAACACATTTCGAATTCCGCACTTATTTTCGTTGGTACGCAGCTCTGGCTACCATGTTGAGGTGAGTTTCGATCGTTTCATCCAAGAAAAACTAAGTACGGACATTTCTCAATAAAAAGATTTATTCATGACTTTAGTACAACGACTGACGAGCGGAGAACATTCTCCGTCGAGTAGTGGCGGAAAGAATATTATTCTGGCGATCAGTGTCGCCACATTTAGAAACAATAAATATGATGTGTTACATGCAGTGTTGATTAATGTACAGTTACATGTTCGTGAGGAAGTGAGGGAATCGTATCCCAACAGTATCCCAACAAGATGAGTTCACTTCTGTTCTGTATCTCGTATGGTGAACATACAAAATATATTCTTTTCGTGTTTAATTACTGTTTTATTGAATCCTCCAATAATAACAAATACAGTAAAACAGATTCACTCAAGTTCCCAAATTCCAGTATATTCCCACACAAACACACCTATTTAAAGTATGTTTTATTTGCCATTCGGTTTTGACACCAGGGCGACACCAAGAGGTGCTATTCCGCCCTTGCATGATAAATGAACTAATTGAAGAGCAAACTGACTCGAAAGTAACGAAATATCCTTCTTCTGAGTCTCACCCTTTGACTATACACATACTAGACTGCTAATACTGATAAGAATAACACAGAGTATAATGAACAACCGGTGAAATTGAGTCAGACACCCGTATCCCCGTTCAAAATGTTAGTTTACTGGTTTACTGTTTAAAAACATAGAGCTTCCTGATCCGCATTTAACAATTAATTACAAATTTCTATGTTAAAATTAGAATTAGACATATTTGTAAGAATATTTTGCAAGTAGATAAAAACATTCGTCATACAGCAACAAAAAATATTATTTTTATGCATCAATAAATCAAATTTTAAATTGATTTAACTGAAATTTTTGAACTTCTGAGTTTTATAAAACTACAACATTACCGATTTAATTCGCAATTAAAAGCAATAATTGTGGTAAGAAGAGACCTAGTCAAAGGAAAAGACAATAAGTATCAATAAATTTGATAATGAACTAACATTTTGAACAAGGATACGCCTGTTTGTTTTGAACACAGCTTTTTATGAGTATTAGCAGTCCAGTATGTCTATAGTCAAAGGTCTCACCCCTGAACCCGATGTCGTTATTTTTAGTAAATAAAACATAGCTATAGAATAGACAACACTGAAAAAAAAAACTTAGAAACAGGGTTAAAAACTTAAAAAATAAAATAAAATATAAATAAAAATTTAAAATTGATAAAGTAGATAAAAAATTAATAAAAATTAAAAAACCGAAATCGAATCAAAGAAAGTATCAAAAAACGCCAACGTAACAGACGGTACAATTATTTTCATCTTATTTTACATTTATATTAATTAATTTATACCATCTAATGATATAACCGTCTCCAAGTCGTGAATTAATTTCATGTCTTCTTCAGTTTTTCCTGTTTTTAGTTTTTGAGTCAAGTAAGTCAAATAATTACATTCTCGCTCTTCTATTCCTGCTTAAACCCTTTTACTCATTATATTGTTTAAAAATTCGCTCTTTATTAGGATTTATCATAAATATGTCTTCACCGTATAAAGTTCGTATCGTACAAGATGGTTATTCGAAATGTGAATCCTCCGGAATGGAAGCAAATTGCACCTGCACTCTTGTTACCGGACCAACGAATGTAATTGTGGATACCATGACAGCCTGGGACAGAGAAGTTCTGCTTAAAGGTTCTTAGATGACGGTTCAGTTCCAAAGAATCTTGTAAACTTCGTTTAATTCAACTGTTTTTTATTTTAGGCTTATCTAAGTATAACATCACACCCGATAAAATCAAATTGCTAGTTTGCACTCACGGACATTCTGATCATATAGGAAATAATAATTTATTTTTAGAAGCGAAACATGTCGTAGGTTTCAGTGTGTCTTACCGGGACAAATATTATGATCATTCTTTCCTATACGGTTAGTATAGTAAGTAATCTATTCGTAGCGATAGATCAATCAGTTTGTTTATTAATACTCTACTGTAATGATTTAAATTCTCTTAGGTGAGGAATTAGTTGTTGACGAGTTTCTTAAAGTTATTGCAACACCAGGACATACAATGAGTGATGTTTCTGTGATCGTTCAAACTAATGATTTAGGGTTGGTAGCAATCACAGGTAGACATTTTATTTTTTGTTATTTGGCGTGAATTGGATGGATTACTTCTATTTTGATGCATTCTTACCAGGTGATCTGTTCGAAAAAGAAGAAGATCTAGTTGACGAATCTATTTGGATGGTGAATGCTTACAGTGAAGCGCCAAAGTTACAAGAAATCAACCGCAATAAGATTTTACTTCTCGCCGATTACATTGTGCCTGGCCACGGGGCCATGTTCAAAGTTACAAAAGAAATGAAAGCAAGAGCCAGCAACTCGAATGATAATCAACATTATATTTAAGAAAGTTAATAAGTATTCATTAAAAATTAACGTCTATTTTCTATTTTTCTTCAACCTATAGAATAACAACTTCAAGTTGTACGTATTTAAAGCAAGAATATTTTCCCCCCTTTCCTAAATATTAAAAAAAAAAAACAAAGGAAACGAAAAAATGTACAAAACTGAGAAAAGAATAGGATAAAATTTCAAAGGAGAATGATAAAAATATAACAAATTCACCTAAGAATGACCATGAATTATACATTCAAAACTTAAAAATAAAAATGGGTAATACATAATATTATATTAGCAACATATGCATATCACAATCACTAACATCACAAATAAAATACGAAAACAATGACTAGCATTCGTACAAATAAGTACAATTTTTCAAAGATATATTGCACTTTAATTAAATTAATGAATCGACGACCGATTAGTAAAGAAACTATCATTATTCGAGAAAAAACTTAGTTAAATAAAATTACTAGATTCTACTCTGGACCTCAGACCCTCTCTTTCTTCCTGGAAAGATAATGAAAGTTGTTAATTCGTGAATTGTGAAATTTTGAAAAGGAATCAGCGCACAGTGGGCCCATTGGCGAATCAAGTGGGACTAAAATTATTGTAGCTGTAAGCAGAGACGATATTTTTGTTTAAAAATGTTTATAATAACTTGAAAATGTCAAAAAAGCATATATTTGAAAAATCAAGAAAATATTTGCTATTTAGAACTCCAGCCTGTTTTTGCACGCAAGGATAACCTAGTAGATGATACTACTGATATTACTTTGGAGACGGACAAATGACGTTTCAACTCATATAAGTCATAATTTCGTTTTAAGAATTCTAAGAGAACTAGTTTTGTTTCTTGTGTGCTCCCCGATGAGCAACTATCCACAATGAGTTGCTCTATCAGTTCTCTTCTCAAAACTACAAATTGTCCTTCCAAATACATCAATTTTAGCGTAGCTATCGAAAAGGCAGGTTAAATTAATAAATGCATACGAGACTTGAATAAGTAAACAATCATGTTAATGCCGGAATACTGATCTTAAGTTTTCGTTTTAAAAAGTTGCGAAGATTAAACACACAGAATAAGAAAACTTCAAATGATTTTTTTTCGTATTTTATATAAACTTTTGAACAACAATATAAGCATTTCAACTCACCATTTTGAATATTCATCATGGTAAAATAAGCAGTGCACACCCCACGTAACTTTAAAAATATGTATACCACGCAGAAAGAAGATTGAAATGGTAATGACTCATGAAGAAAAAGATTGACAGCTGGCATAATTGTGAGATTAAAGGCCGAAAGCAAGAACGATACTCAAGTAATTCTTATATTTTTCCCATTATTAATTATATCTATACATAAACATAAATAGATATAAATTTGTTAAGATAAGTAATTCTTAAGTTACTGTTGATACATGAGTTTGTTTAAACATCCCGGCGTCCCGGCCGGTTGAGCTTTTTGTCCTGGTTTCCAGTTTGATCCCAAATTTATGAATAAATAAAATAAAAAATGTTAATTCTGTTCATATGAATTGGTTATTCTAGAATATAAACCAGAAATCGAATAGCAACGAAATATTGGTAGAATTTTAAAATAGACCTAAATCAACGTCTGTCCCGAAGTTTATGGCTAAATGTATCTACACCCATCCCCAAGATGTTTCTTGAGATTAATTTTAATAAGCAGATTTTCACAGAAAATCTAGATGCTTGAAAAAATTTTATTAAAACTTTTTTTGATGAACCTACAATCATCCTGCACCCTTGTCCATGTTTGGAATTTCATAATTATGGTAAGCCCATACTGAAGTATCGTTCTTGCATTCGGGTCCAAGCGTATTATTAACTCACTGTATCAACTTTGCAGGTTAATTTTTGTCACTCCCTCAATTCCAGTATGTCTATAGTTGATGGCGAATTTTCCCGCTGAAAATTACAAAGTTCATTCCTGGACTTTTGTCTCACTAGATTCGCATATGGACTCACTGAGCGGCACACATGGGCGTACGCAAGGCTCAGCCGAAAAACCCGAAAAAAATGAAAGAAAAAGCGGCTGAAAAAATTCTTCCCCCGATTTCAATCCGGCGTACGCCCTCGTTGCGGCATATGTATAAAATTTGCTCACCAAATCATGTTTTGGACCGTTCGAAGTAGACTGATCCACCGTAGTGCCATACTCAGAATTGGATCGTGAACGATCTATATAACTCTGTGAGGATATTTGTAGAAAAAAATAAAATAAAACACAAAATTATCTCTCAATTAACAGGACACAAATTACGGCGAGAATTTATACTAACTTGTGTCAACTGTTCCGTGGTAGTTAGCACTCTAGCGATAGTACCCATGCATGGTGGTAGTGTCTCAATCAACGTGGGGCTCGACTGCGTTAATAATGGTTTCATGTAATGTACATCGAAATTACCCCATAGCCGGGCAAGGAGCGCTTTTTCACTAGGTGTTTGCGAGTGAATGGGAGATTCTTCCTGCACAGAGAACAATAATTTAAATCTGAAGCAAAAGTTTACAATAGAAAGAGGTCTCAAAAAATCCAACGTGACCAGTACAACAGAAATATTTACCCGACGATTTTTAGGTTCTGGGAGTGCTTCGATCTCTTCATCGACTCCAATTCTGGGGGGGAAAAATATAATACACTAAATGTTAATGAAAAATTTTATGAATGATTGCCAAAAAAATACCCTGCTCGCATAAAGCATTTCAAGGGGAATAATCTCAATTTTGTGGAAATTGAATATGGGAGAAGCAGCTCGATCTCTTTCACATAACGATAACATTAATCACCAATTTGCAGCTTACATCATTGTCTCTCATAAATATTTTACGCAATAATTATAACTAGTGATTAACTTAGTAATCACGCACAACGTTATCTATCAAAGTGAAATATGGAGTTTATTTTGGCTGTTATCTGAACCAGGAAAAATTAATCTTGATAAACTTACGGAACTTTAAGCAAATTTAGCAAAGGCATCGTAGACCCTCCTTGAATGATGACAGTGGCGATAACAATTATAGACGTGGTAGTCAACATAGCTTGTCGCGCTTCCGATACCGTATTTCTTATAGCAAGGGCGAACGACATTGCCCCTCGTAATCCTAAAATAATAATAAATTACATCGAAAAACACGATAATGTGACACAGAAATACCATCGCTTACTTACCGGAGAAAAATAGCATGTGTTGAAAGTTAAGAGGTATAGCCGGTTTCCTTCCTAAATTCAATAGAAACGACAATGGATAGATGTTAGTTGCACGACCTAACATGGCACAAAACTAGAATAAATGTTAAGGAAAGACATCCAAGCTAGTAACGCCTAAATTCATACTCAAAAATCAAAAATAATTTATCAGTTTTCATCTAATTTTTCATGAAGTCATGAATAATCTCGAAATATGATCGACGTGCGTACCAGCTAAGTAAAACGTTGATACATCCATTTTTTAATTGATACCAACAATATTATGATTAGATAGCAGATTAATGTGGTTGATTCAGAGTATTTTTGCCAACCGAAGAACGTAAGCAGACGTCTCGATAACATTCCATCGTCTAATAATAAACAATTAAAATGAATGCCCTATTATTTTTCACGCAAAATAAAACACCAAGTCTCATTGATTTTACCACAAAAGGCGCTCATTATAAAAAATTTGAAGTATCGCAAACTTCAACACAAATAAATTATGATCTACCAATGAAAAGGATACAAAACCGCATAAAATAAATCCCACATCAAATTTATGTTTCGGAAACGTAAACATGGATACTCCGATGTACGAAAAGATGAAATTTTCGGCTAAAAAGTTCAATAGTTCGAATAATCGTTTAGTCCTCTTCCGCGAGTCGGACGAGAGATTGTTGTACGTGTAATGCGCTTGACAAATGCCACAAAACAAAACAGCTACCACACCTGGGAAGAAAAAATTAAACGGATTATGCGAACCAAATTTCGTAGGTTTTAAAATAAATGTGTGCTAACCAGTTAAATCGGCTACTTCGGCAATTAAAAAAGAACTATAAGACATAAGAACGAATAACGCCGATTCCAACAGAGGGAAATCCTTTAATCGGGTAAATTTGGTCATGTGATTATAAAGTAAAGAAAAATATTTGAAAACAGAGAAATTAAATAAATAAATGAATAATTAAAAACTACTAGCGCATATTTCATATTCACAAATTACCTACGAAGTCTTGGGTATACGTCTGGAAATAAGGCAATGTGAACGACGTCCAGAAAAATGTGTTTTAAAAAATTAAAGATCATCAGTAATGGAAAACACACTCGGAATATTTTTTTCTTCATCAACGATTGAAACGTGCGTTTTATTGCGGATATAATAGCATTATAAACTTAACTCAGAAATCCTCTACAAAAAGAATGTTTTAGCTGGCATTCAGAAGGCAAAATCATTCAGTTTCATAACTCAGAAATTTCAGGTAAAAAAAGACAGGTTGTTTTCAAAATCTAGTCGTCAATTTTTTTCCAGATCTATCAATATTATGGCTTATGTTGATTTTTCATTTTCACTCACATATATTCAGAGACCATCAATCTATCCATAAAATGCAGTCAAATGAAAAAAAAACACTAGCGCGGTTTAGCCACTTGGCTTCTACAAAGGCTTATAGGAAACACATATACACGAATGCTAAACACATTACACTCCTTTTTTTAACAGTGGTGTAAAAAATGAAAATATCATAGTATTTGCCATAATACTCGGTAAAAATTACGAAGTATCAAAGAAATTCAAAATGAATTGTATTGCGAGGTTATAAAATATCTGCGCAAGTTAATGATTGCTTAGCAAATAAAATAGTAGCAAACCTGATTTTCATAAAGCTTTTTTTTTTTCATCTGTTAATATCTACACTTTTTAACAATATTTGAAAATTTTTTCAAATCACTTCCAAGCATGAACCTTCAAGCCAATTAAGACTAAATGATGCAGAATGATAGAATATAATATATTTAATGTTTGTACCAAATTTCGTGACTATTGCTTACTTAAAAATTAGGCATTTTAGAACCATTTAAGTTCCAAAAATACAACATAATAGGATGTACTGGACACACCATCCAGTTAATCTGGACTAAAAAAAATAGGGTTCATCCTTGTCTAGATCCGAATAAGTGCAACTAATTTCATAACTATCTGATAAAAATTGCAACCTGTACCGAGTTAAATCGAAATGCGTACATATAATTATATGAATACAACTTTAGCTATTCGTATCAAAAGTTTCCTGGGATCGTGAAACGAAAACAAACCGACCCCCGACCCTGGGTCTTAATACAAGATTGAAAGTCCAACCATTTACTATAAAAAATTCAAAAATGTCCGGATTTTCATCCGCATTTATTTTTCGTACTTCTCATTCAGCTAAAAGGCTGAAAATTGGTATGAAGGCCAATCAGTATCACGCCTAGATACGTCAGTACAACATCTAGATACGTTTTTTTCAAAATTCTGAAAACGTCAAAGGAGAAACAGATATGGGCCAAAAACACTTTTTTGGAGCAGAATTTTTTCCTGTGAGTTGGATGGGTAACCATCAAGAATTGTGCTTTGTTTTCTAACCGAATACGTTTTTACTGATAAGATTTCCTGGAAATTTTACTGACCGGTGCCAATGTACTGATAGGCGTAGACTATCGATTTCTGGAATAGTGATTTAATAGTCATTTTTTCACAACATGGCGGAGACAAGCCTGATAATTAATAAAACAATATTTCACATCAGAAGAATTCAACAGGAGAACTCTATGACAAATATCAATTATTATTTTAAATGTAAAATACAAATTAAAAAACCATTTGACTTATTTCTCTTCTTTTTAGGAAAAATATCTTTCATTACTTAGTTCATCAGAGATTTTTCGAAGAATTTTCATGATAGAGGCAATAAAGGTGAAGAAATCAAGAAGATATTGCCACTGTTTTAATATAGATATGAAAATAATTAGTCAGTTATGTTCGTAAATACGGTTCAAAAAAAAAAAAAAAGAGTGTGTGCCGGGACAGTTTTGAAGTGAAACTTCCAAGAGTGATACTTCCAAGAGTGATAATTGGATGAAATGATACGTTTTTTTTTTCAACCTAAGAGATTGTGGGTTGTGCTTGTATGATTATATTTTAAATTTTTTTAATCGAGGTTTTGCCTCCCAAACCCCCTTTTTTCCTTTTTTTAATGGGAGGCTTTGCCTCCCAAATCCCCCTTTTTATTTATTTTCTCAAAACACGTCACCTACCTAATATACAAAATAATATACCCTTTTTTAGAGGTGACAGAAAATTTAAATTACTCCAAATGTGAAAAAGTTTTAGTATGGAGGCACCTTTTATGTTTTTCAATTTTTTGTCATCATTTGCCCCAACCCCTTTTTTTAACTTTTTTATTTATTTTTTGGAGGCTTTGCTCTCCTAACCACATTTTATTATTATTTTGGTCAAAACATGTCACCTACCTACAATACAAAATAATATACTATTTTCTAGAGACGACGGAAAATTTAAATCGCCGTAAATGCGAATTAGTTTTAGTATGGAGGCACCTTTTATGTTTCCTCATATTTTTGCCCCGCGCAAAATGTTTTGCCACAAACTTGAAGCGCTCTAAAGAAATCCAGACTCCTGGAGGCACCCTAAGTGATTATACAGCTTTCCTCTCATGTTGTTGCTGTGCGTGTGTGTGTGTGCGTAGGTTTTTATATATATATATATATGTATGTATGTATGTATGTATGTATGTATGTATGTATGTATGTATGTGTGTGTGGGCGCGCGTGCATTTCTGTTTCATATATGAAACGATTTTGTTTCACGTCGATCGAGTTTACACCCCTGTAGAAGTTTCACTTCAAAAACACTTACACGTCACTTATACACATGACGCGAATTATCTGCTTATAAAGGTTTTTATTCTGGTAAACAAAACATTAGCAGTCTACTGATTAATCAATTAACGTATAATCATTCCTAAAAGAAAATGTAGTTTGTCAACAAGGCGTAGTGATAAGTTATTAGATTCTCGATCTTATAATAGAAAATTTGTAGGTCCAAGACAAGCCATCATTACATTCCTGACCAAGATTAAAAAAGAAAAAAATAGAAGTGACTCAGCTTTAGACGTAGAAGAGAAATCTCGAATTAACGTTTTAATTTTGTTTCAAATAATGTCTTTCAATTTCACAAATCATTATTGATTAGTCCTCCTCTCCTTTTTCTTGAGTAATACTCTGACAAGTAACCGAATTTAGTCTCATTATTTGGTAAACATTTTTTTTCTCCTATACGACCATTTCTCAAATTTGACATAATGCACGAAAGATACTTTGGCAGAAGAAACCATAACTAATTTCAATTTCCACAAAGTGACATTTAGTAATTAGCTATTCGCACCGCAAAAAAAATAAACATAAATCACAAGAAACAATAAAAAGTGTGGAGCAATACTAATAAAACGACTGATAGGTATTGAGTTGACCTTCCACAGCGATTGCAATGGGTATAAGACCGCCTTACGAAATAAAACATTTTCCAATTTTGATGGAGAAAAATAAAATTTTTACTATTGACACTGGACAAGTGCCACTACTTTGTCTCCTCAATGGATATCAAGGTGCCCAAGATTAATTTTATAATCTTGAGAACTCCCAACCACAGGCAACTAATCGCATGCCTCATCAAAAAAAGAAAACAAAAATAACGGCTCATGATGATAAAAGGATATCAATGCTGTGATGCATCCCAACACGGCTCCCGTCGTTAATGACAAGAAAAATATGCTGACGAAATCGCGAAGCGCAAGTAGCAAAGTACTGAACTCGAAATGCGTTCCACCATACGGATAATGCCTCCCATAGTTTTGAATCGATCTAGGAAAAAAAAAAAAAATAATAAATGCAACAATCGTTCATCGCAGAATCTTTTCAAATGCGAGGTCAACGATAAAAAAAATAGGTGTCAGCAAAATGGTAACTGTTATCGCCATTTCCAAGGGCAAAAACGATTTTGTTCGCTGAAAAGTTATTTGTACAAGTGCTTCGTATAATAAAACCAAATGAGAAACATATATGTCGAACTAAGCTAAGTAAAAATTTTAATTTTGCTTTTATTACGTTTTCAAATTATAAATTTTTTCTTTCGTCTAAAATAGGGTTTCCCAATATTTTTTAAGCGAGTATCCCCTTTTCAGTGTCTCTCAAATTTCCTATCACCTACACTTAAGTAACGGTGAAGTCAGGACTAGGTGTTTGTTTTACTCATATAATTATCAAGGAACTCCGTAAATTTCCATATCCTCTTTTATCGCTTCCAACCCACCCTAGTCTAAAATAAGTTACTTTTTCATAACGATTTCAAAACAAAACACAAAACCTGATGAAATAAAAATACTAATAACCCAAAGCATGTTAGAGACAATGATTATGGCTGATAAATAAACGGCTTGAATATTGGATTAACGGTATTAATCTCAATTACCCAGATAAGACTAGAGCAACAGCGTCATTTAACACACTATCTCCGAACACTAACGAATACAAATTAACATCAACACGTAAATCGTTAAAAATTGCCAAAATTGTGACCGGATCTGTCGGCGAAATGAGAGCTCCGAAGTATAAAACATCGAGAAACGAAAAACTCTCTCTTAGATGCGGCATCAACTGTAGGCATCCATATAAACTGAACCTGTAACAAAATACGAACGAATTAATCGAATTTCAACACCATTAGGGCGACACAAATTCAATTTTTGGCTCAACATACCCGACCACAAACGATGATATAGCTGTTCCCAAAATGGCAAAGGTTAATATAGCGCCAAAATTTTTGAAGAAATATTTCTAAAATTAAAACGAAACATTCGGTTAGAATGACAATTTATTATGAAATTTTTTGTGTACCGGTAGAACATGCAACAAAAAAAAAAAAACCAGCAACATATTCCAAAAGGGGACAAGGTGCTAAGTTTCATTTAAAATAAACTGAGTTCAAATTCAAATAAACTCATTGTTAACAAGTTCCCCACCAGTAAATCCTTAGTTACACCAAAAACTAGAAACATCGAGGATTCTATAAGCGCAACTATCAGGGGCCCTGCCTCCGGCTAACATTCGTAAGGTTCCTAGCTTAAGACCAAAAGTCGTCAACATTTCCGACCTCACTCCTCACCTTGAGCAACCCAACCAGTCAAAACAGTTTAAATCCTACCGATATTAAACTGGTACTCATTATTGCAACCAAAAGATTCCTAGTTTGAAACCGATTACCGACAACACTATATCTGTGTTCGACACGACAAAAAGTTCAATAAAAGAGTGGACCTAAAAACTTTTAGGGGTGCTGCTCCGCTAATATTTAAGTTACGTTTGGTTTTCATTCGCGCATACAACCAACAACAGTGGAACAGTCCCCCAAAAAGTTTTTAGGTCTGCTCTTTTATCGAACTTTTTACTATGTCGAACACAGCTTATATCAGTATAAAGTTAACCCCACTTTAGCAACCCAATCTTAATACAGCCTATAATAGCTAAAAGCTTCCGCATAAAAAAAAAAGACGATCATAATGTCATTACATTTATTGTCAGCGATAGATTTTCACAGAAGAAATAGTTACTGTTTTTCGTACCAAGAAGCCGTAATCAGCATTTATATTTTTAAATGTAATGAATAAATTTTTTCGGAGAATTTATCATATTACCATCATACATAAAATACGGTAAGGTCACAACACCTATTTCTCCATTTTGGGTCAGCATGGTTGGCCAGATTTATATGAAGTAATTATCAAAAGACAGGAATTAACGTGCAAAATTTCGGAATGCCACTAATATTTTCCAAGACTGGAGTGGTGGATGAAAATAAGGGAAAAAAGTTACGATGTCAGAGTGGAAAGGTGGATTATTATAACTGCAACAAAAGAAATGAAAGGCGGACCAAGGACTGATTGCAATTCTTCAATATTCAGACAAATTATTAGTATCAGTTCTAAGGAAAACTGCCGACATGGGAGAAATATTGTCTTAGAATCGTAAATCACAACTAATAAAAATCTGAATATGTGTTCTAAAATTTTCGAAATAAAATGTTAAAAACCGAAAATTTGAATTTTGAAAGAAAAAACCTAAAATCAGAACAGAGCAACTTCATTACTACAGACATTTTAGCAATAGCTAAGCCAAAAGAAGGTTGTGATGCTTCTCCCTTCCGAATGTCCTTTCATTTTTTTACGAAACAAGCAGAAAGATATTAGGGGCGTTTTAGACATGAAAATTCATCTCAATTTCCAAAAAATTTTTTCTAGCTACGTCACTGCTCTCCGCTCTCTAAAAACAGAGGACTAGATGTGTTGTAAGAAATCTTTATAGCAATAGCCAAAAATTAGATGGACGTTTTTTCTCAAATACATTGATCAGTCTTTTCAAAAAAAATAAATCAATAAGAAAAACAATAAACGAGCTCTACCACCAAATGCAAGCAGGATAGTAAAATAAAACAAATTTTATTTACGTGAGTAACACTGAAGTTCAAATAAACGAGTGAAAAAAATTTCAGATGAAAACAAGCTGCCAACAGTGTAGAATTAAAGATTCCATAAACATCATAATGAATATTATGCATTCAAAAAAAAAAACAAAAAAACAAAAAAAACAAAAACCAAAACAATAAAAAATGGCATAGCTGAAACGTTCATTAAAAATTCCTCTATAAAAGTAAATTCTTGTTTTTTCACACTTTATTTGACCTTGATCGAAAACCTTCAAAAAATTACGAATTTTAAAATCTCGCGCGTTTGTATGTTTACAATTATAGCACAAGTGTTTTCTGCTTTCTATTAACAGCTAAGTAAATAATTCGTTGAACTGGTGTTTACTTGAAACGAAGCGACACTTGTAATAATTACGAATATTTTCTACTTATCAACTAGAGAAGAATGACAATTTTCTTTTTTCACCCATACATAAGTAAGTTTAAAATATAGATAAAAGTAAAAATTAAATGTCAGGTTTAGAAGGAAAATTGGAAAGAAACAATTATAAGAGCACTTTAATGCACTGTTATCAAATTTTTTTCATCTATAAACCTTATCAACACAACTAAGCGTAAAAGTTTCAAAATAATAGTAGGGACCAACGTATCAATCGTTACCTTTTTCAAGGAGTACCCAGCGTGGAAAATGATTGGCGGCAAAATAATATTGAAAAATATTTCTGGATCAAATGTAGCCTGCAAGAAAACAATAAGAGTCATTCAGGTGATTTTCCTAATCGTCACTGATAGATTTTCTTCTCCCTCCCATTAAAAATCCAAAATTTGAACTAATACATCAAATTAAATTAAATTAAACTCATGAAAACTGTCCCTGTAACTCGATCTTCAAGTTTAAATTAAAAAAAACTATGAAGAATTAGAATGAGTTAGAGTCAACTTTTGTAGTGATCTCCCCAAAAAAAAGAAAGCTATAATTTTCGATTCCGAATTTCACCCTAACAAAATTACGAGATATTCCTGTCAATGAATGGAACAATGCTTTCAATACATAATAGAAAAATAAACATGCAAAACAATAAAAAAGAGAATTATTAAGGAAAAACACTTATCAAATAAGTTACGTCAAAAACGAGTTTTTAAAAAATACGCTTTTATAATTTGAAGAAGAAAATAACGGCGAAAGAGAAAATAAAATTTCTTACTTTTTTTTCGTTAAACAGAAACAAACAAAAATTGAAAAAACAACTGATAAAAACATATATAAGTGTATGTGTGCGTGTGTCGCTACAGGTGAAAGCAGCGCTGAAGTTGGTCATCCGGTGTACTTCAACAAATTGAGTGTGTAGAATAAAAACGTTTAATAATAATCAAGGAGATTTTATATTAATCATACACGCTGACTCAGTATACTTCATTTTTCGGGTTCCGTCTTTTTTATATTAAAAAGTAATAATATACTTGCTTCATAAAATGACTAAAACGACTCGCTTTCTAAAATAAGGAAAAATAAATCAAGGTACTGTACCACTTGAGCACAAAACCAATAAATCTTGACATTCCCCATACGGAAAAAATTACTGAAAAATAAAAATGTTAAACGAAAAATACCTTCAAATCGATTTCGTTACTTTTGAGGTCTGTAACTTCTCCGTGAAATTTATAACTATAAGTTTTATTTTCCTGTTTATACGGAAACCAAAGCCACAATTCATCTGGCGGCACCGAACGATTGATTATCTTCGTATCACTGGGAAGTACCTCCATATGCATGACCGTCGTGATGGAAAATGCATACCTTATAACTGCACCAACGATCAATCCTATGAAAATGGAAAATAAATTATAACAATAAACTCCATACCATAAGGAAGTTATTTTTGAGCAGACGTTTCCACAAGACATTGAGAACGAGATGAATATTTATCAAAAATTATCGCCAAAGGTAAAAACAGGAAAAATTCTCACCATAAATAACGGATAAGCCACTCTCATGCAAAAATCTGAGCCGTCGATGCTTGAATAACCATATCGTTAGAACAGTTAATGTTAATAACAATGTGTATAACAACAAATTTAAACTATCAATTCGGTGGTTCAACTGTGCTTTAGCATCCAATTCGATGTCGGCCGAGGGTGAATTGTAAAAATACCTCATTTTGAAATAACTTAATTAATTATAAGTCGAAATATCAAATTAAAAATTTATGCGCATTTAAAAAGGCAACATATTTCAAGCAATAAGCTTAATTTTGCTAAATTTAAACGTGAATGATCACTCGCCAAAAATACTTCCACTAAGACTGGTCACTAAAGTACAACAGTACAAGCCACAACAAAATTGTGATATATAAAACCGTGAACGGTCACTAGATTCGCTGGTATCGAATTACCAGTGTAGCCATTAAAAAAACTATTCTATTCCAGTTCCACTACTTGTATTTGTGAGGATAATATTAAACCAAGGATAGTATTTTCGACTGAAGAAATAAACGAGTTTACATTAATAACATTTAAAGGACGATTGAACAACCGACAAAAGTACAGTTGGCATTGTGGGTAGAAAAATGAGTTCCCCACTATGACGTAACAGTGCGTGTAGGAATAAGATTACAAATGTTACATATTGAGAGTTCAGTGTTGCCAGGTAGTGTAGGATATATAAGAGAGTTACATGAGCTCTGTTTGATAGGACTACACCAACTTACACCAACCTACACCAGGAAGGCGATTCCACAAATTTTAGAATGTTATATGACTTTATGCTAAGTTTTACTTGAATATTTGTGGAATATCCTTACTGGTGTAGGCTGATGTAAGTTGGTGTAATCCTATCAAACACAGCTATTGACTCCATCCAAAACCTCCCTGAACAGTTATAGATTGGGAATAATTTAAAAAAAATTATGTGTCTATATAAAAAATAAAAAAAATATAAAAAAATTGTAAATATAAAAAAAGAACATTTGTTTCAATAATAAGAATACTGTTTGATAGGACTACACTAACTTACACCAACCTACACTAGGAGGGCGATACCGCAAATTTAGGAGTGTTATGTGACTTTGCGCCAAGTTTTACTTGAATATTTGTGGAATATCCCTACCGGTGTGGGTTGGTGTAAGTTAGTGTAATCCTATCAAACAGAGCTAAGGTAACATAAATTGACAATTTTATAAATGGTAACTAAGATTTATGATTTCAAATGTGTTTGCATATTTATAAGAAAAAGGACTAGTATAATTTACAAAAAAGTCATATAAAAGGTAAGTACAATTCAGTCTTTAAATTAATTATTATATTATTTATATAAATTAAAGGTTCAAGAATGTCAGTTATCTGATGGTATAGATGTAACTTTTTTAATATTTATTAAGTTATATATAATTATGAATTGTGAATTAATTTTATTTTAATAGAGATTGTATTCGTTATGATATTATTAAGAAATAGCAAATATATTTGAGGTTTCAAGAATTTGTACAACTAAATATTAAAATTTGGATTTTTCGAGAGCTTTTGTTAATAAATCTGGTAATTGATTTTGTGAATTTACAGTTTTGAATTCTATAATTTTATTTTCAAATTCTACTAAAATTTTGTAACTTTTAATCATAAGTGCTCTGGCATGTTTTTGAGTACTGTAGATATGTTATCCTCATTTATTTGTATGGCTGTTTCTTGTTGATATATTTCTTTCATTAATAACAAAATTATTTTTAGATCATCTAATGAGTCATAAATAGCTATGATTTCAGCTGCTGTTGATGAGCTTGCCCTATATGATTGTCTTTGGACAGACCAGTTTATGAAATCACCATTACAGAATATAAGATATCCAGATACAGATTTCCCCTTAGAAAGATTATTTGGATCTATGACTTTGTCATTGACATCAGGTGCATATGATGCATCTACAAATGCTTCTATATGTTCTCCTGAGAATTTATATGTTAAGAAATAGTGTTGAGTATTGTTAATATATTTGAAGATTCTTTTTACATAGCTTTTTGTTGGTATTGTAGGATATTGTTGAAATTTTGATAGGTAATTTACTTCAAATGCTATATCAGGTCGTGTTAATCTAGAAAGGTATAACAAAGCTCCTATCATTGTTCTATATTCTGTGACATTAGTTGAATTTTCATTATTATTAGTATTTATTCTTAAATTTGTTTCCATAAGTGTAGTGGAATATTTGGCTTCACTAAGACCAAATTTATTTAAAATTTTATTAATATACATATTTTGAAATAATTTAATTATTTTATTGTGTCTATCTCTTTTAATTTCAAAATCTACGAAAAAATTCGGTTCATTTATTATTTTCATTGTGAAATATTGTTCAAACTTTTTATTAATTTCATTAATTATATTGTCATTTTTTGTAATAAGGAGTATATCATCTACATATGTTAATAGAAATGTTTTATTATTATTATTATTATTATTATTATCTTGACAAATATATAGGCAAGGGTGGACTTTAGATCTATCAAAGCCCATTTGCAATATTTTATTATCTAATAACTTATAATAAAATTTTGAAGCTATTTTCAAACCTTATAAAGCTTTCTTAAATTTTAATATTTTATTGGAATCTATATTCATACCTAGAGGTGGTTTTAAATATAATGGAAAATTTATTGGGGAATTTAAATAGGCTGTTTTAACATCATATTGTGTAATATTAAGATCAAATTTATTTGCTATTGAGAGTACCCATCTAATTAACCAAGCTGGTGCAACAGGTGTAAAGGTTTCCTCTAATTTATATTCAGTTCTATCCTTAAATCCATGAGCTACTAATCTTGCCTTTGTCTTATGATGGCCTTTTTCATCAGATTTAGTTACAAATACCCATCTAGTATCTATTAAATTTGATTGTTTTTCATAAAGTACTTCTTCCCAAACATCCATTTCCTTTAAGGATTTTAATTCGTCCTTTATAGCAATTTTCCTTTCATTTTTAAAAGGGTTATTTTCTATATTGTGAATAGTTTTAGGAATACAATCCTTTATATTTTTAGTATCATAATATTTTGCTATATTGCGAACTATAAGTGGAATAATATTTAAGTCCCTAATATATTCTGAGGGTTTTATAATTAAATTACCAAAATCTTTAAGGTATGATATATTTTTATTTTCATCAAATTAGACGTCGCATGCTATATGGTATGTGGTGGAAAATGGATCCTTTAAACAGTAACCAGTAGTGGTATAACACATTAAAATATTCTTTTCTGATCTATTTGAGAGTTTAGGATCTATTTTCTTTTGTTTCTTTTTGATTTGTGTGGTTGCATTACATCGTCTAATTTCTATAGGTATATGTTTAAAAGCTAATGAACCAAAAATCTTGATATAATTTAAATTTGGTTTACGATTAAAAAACATTTCAAAGGGCATTTTAAAAGCAGGATTAGATTTTGTTGGTGATCTACTTATTAGGTAAGCGGCTGTTGTAGCTGCATAAGTCCAAAATTATAGATCTAAATTACTATCAAAAATCATTGCCCTAACTCTTCTCATTATAGTTTGGTTTTGTCTCTGCAATACCATTAAGTTCAGGTGAATAAAGGACTGTAGTTTCCAGAGTAATTCCCTGTTCCTGACAAAAATTCAACATTCTAATATCTGTATATTCCTTTGCATTATTGGTTCTTAAAGTTCATATTGGATATTTTGGAAATTTATTTTTTAATGAATTTACTATTATTTTAAAATTGTTAAATACATAATTTCGTGATATTATTGGTATCACAAAAGTAAATTTAAAAAAATGATCTATAAAGGTTAGTATTTTTAATTCTGAATCGATTGGGAAAATGGTCCCATAATATCCGATGAAATTAATTGTAGTTTCCTATCAGGTTTTGTTCTAAAGTTATTATGCCCTAATCTACTATTATTAGAAATCTGACAAATTTCACAGTTTTATCTTTAAATTTCAATGATGTTGGAATTCTCGTTGATACTTTTTGCAGTAACTTAAGATGTTTCCCACTAATATGTCCCATTCTTTTATGTCATAGTAACTTTTGTTTCTCTGTAGTATTATTAATGAATGGTATTATTTGATTTTCATTATTATTATTTTGAGAATTTCCTATATTAGTATTTTCATATAAATCATTTTCTAAAATTATTTCATTTTCATTAATTAAATTATTATTATTATTATTATTATTTTCATATATTTCTATATGTTCTTGTGATATATTTGTGTTTTCATTTTCAATATTTAAATTATTATCAACATTGTTATTTTCAATATTCATTTCATTTTCATTATTATTATGTTTATTCATTATACTTGAAGAATTTTCATTATTACAATCCATTTTGTAAATCCTTAGGGTATCACCCCCCTGAGATGGATCATCTCTATCTATAATGTCTAATGACACTTCATAATCTTCCCAATCTGTATCCTGTGAGTTTATATTCTGTTCAATGGTTTCCTCTATCTCATAATCATAAATTTGTTGAGAATTTTGTTGATATGTTGATATACATAGATTGGGATAATTTGATAATTTTATTTGGTCTGTCTCTTGAAATTTCAAAACCTGCAAAAAAATTTGGTTCATTAATAATTTTCTTGGTAAATTTTTGTTAAAATTTTTCATTTATTTTTTCAATTTCTTTTTTTCTACGTGTTATTAGAAGTATGTTGTCGACATATGTTAAGAGAAAAGTTTTGTTGTTTAAGTTGTTTTGATAGATAAATATACATGGGTCAATTTTAGATCTGACAAATTCCATTTCTATTATTTTTTTATTGAAAAGTTTATACCATGATTTTTATACTATTTTTAGTCCGCATATTGCTTTTTTGAATTTGAGGAGTTTATTGGATTCGATTTTAATTCTTAACAGTGATTTTAAATGAAGTGGGAAATTAACTGGAGAATTAAAATAAGCTGTTTTTACATCATATTGGATTATATGTGAATTTTATTTATTTGCTATTGAAAGTATCCATCTAATTATCCAACATGAGGCTCTGTGCAAATATTTTTCCTGATTGGTATTTAGTTCTATCTTTAAATCCTCAAGCTACTAATCTTACTTCTGGTTTATGGTAGCCTTTTTTATTGGGTTTAGTTCCAAATATTCATCATGTGTCTATTAAATTAGATTGTTCTTCATAAAGTACCACTTCTCATTCATCCATTTCTTTTAGGGATTTAAATTCTTCCTGAATTAATTTCATTCTTTTCTAAAGGTGTTTTGTTCTATTTCATGAATTGTTTTATGAATACAACCTTCAATATATTTTTGGTTAAATTTTTGTGTTATATTACAAACTATCGGGGGTATGGTATTTAAATTTTTAATGTAATTGGAAGGTTTTACTACTAAGTAATTTTCAAATGCAATTAATGATGAAATGTTTTAACATCTGCAGTGTGCGGGCATTATTTCTTATTTTCTGTTATTTTCCTTTCCTTTCTTTCTTGTTTTCTTACTTCTCATTATTGTTTGGTTTTGACATTCTGCAATTCCATTAAGTTCTGGTGAATATAGAACTATACTTTCTGAAATGATTCTATGTTCTTGACAAAAATTTAACATTCTACTTTCTGTATATACTTTCCCATTGTCTGATCCCAATGTGCCTATCGGTGTGTCAGGAAATTTTTTTTTACGGAACTGACTACTTTTTAAAATTATTAAGTGTATAATTATGGGAAACTATCAGTATAACTAAAGTAAATTTTGAAAAATGATCAATGAATGTTAATAAATATTTTTGATCCCGAACTGAGGGCAAAAATGGTCCCATTATATCTGAAGAGATTAATTTGTGTTTTCTATTAGGTTTTGTTTGAAAAGTATTGTGACCTAATTTATAATTATTTGTAGTTTGACATGTTTCACAATTAATAAATTCATCATCTTTAAACTTTAATGAAGGTGGTATACCTGTTGATAATTATTGCATTAACTTTAAACATCTTCCATTCATATGCCCCATCCTTCTATGTCACAATAATTTTTGTTTTTCAGAAGTGATATTTGTATAAAGAATTATTTTATTTTGATTGTCATTATTATTTATATTTTCATTTTCAAATTGAGAATTTTGGTCTGGGTTACTAATTTGATTATTTATTTCTAAATTTTTATCTAAATTTTCTCGATCATTATTAATATTGTTAGGAAATTCTAAATTATCATTTTCAAGTCTTTCAGTGTTAATATTGTTATTATCATCTATTTGATCATTATTTATATTTTCAAAATTATCTAATAAGTGATCATTCTTCTTATTACTACCTAGACAATAATCTACATTTTCATCATTTATATTTTTTTTAATGTGATAAAATTTTTATTTTCTATATGGGATGTTGGGTAAAGAAAATTAAAAAAGCCTTTAAAACCAAGTTTATAAAAATTGTATTCGAAAACAAACATCAGAGAAAATATACCGGACATTAGGCATCGAAAGATATACGAATACTGAAAAAATAATAGTCAACAAGAACTGATCGAATCGGCTAAAGAAACGAAGAGGCAGGTTAACACATCGACGTAATAATAGATAAGTAAAAACCCAATCGCAGATAAGAAAAAATATTCTCGTTGTTGATAGAATACAGGCTATTCAAAATAATTCTCGAAAAATCGAGAAAACTAAAGGAGCCTACGATTCCAAAGAATCGTGAGCTAACATATATTCCCCCCCCCCCGAAAAAGGTTTGAAGGGGGTAATCAAATGACAGCGGATATATCGCGAGTTTTTGCGGAACCTCGAGCGAAAACTTAGACAGTACAAATAGTGTTCTTAGGGTCTGGAAACACATTAGTAATACGACCTAAAGGCCATACTGCAGGTTTGGTATCGTGTTCACGAAGAATGACGACATCTCCTACCGCAACGGAGGGGGTTGAAGATTGCCATTCTTCTCGAGATTGAAGTTGAGCCAAGTAATTGCGAGACCACTGGTGCCAAAAGGAGTTGATTCGTTGATGTAGATCTTTGTAATAGTGGACAAGTTGATTGGCAAAAAGTCGGTTTCTGGTAAAGTTGTCAGACTGTCCCCAATGAGGAAGTGACTTGGACAGAGAACATCAAATTCTCGCTCATTAACATGACAATAAGCGAGTGGACAAGAGTTAAGGATACCCTCGATTTGTGTTAGAGGTCATAACTTGGTCTTTGGTTACACGGACTAAGTGCGCCTTCATCGATTTAACTGCAGCTTCCCAAACTCCGCCACGATGAGGTGCACGAGGTGGGTGAACTGCCACGTAATTTTCTCGCTGAGCGCGTACTCTTGAATAGCATCGGCTTGAAAACTTAGGTAGTTGGACGCGCCTTTGAAGTTGGTACCATTATCGGAATAAATGGTGTGTGGAATGCCACGACGAGCAATGAAACGTTTCAGGGCATTAAGAAAATCTTCGGTAGTTAGCGATGGTACTGCTTCTATGTGGACTGCACGGGATGCAAAACACACAAAAATGGATGCATAGGATTTGAAGCATACTTTGGACCGCTTGACCATTGGTTTGCATTGAAAAGGTCCAGCAAAATCGATGCCGACCCGAGAAAATGGCTAATTTACAACGAGTCGATCTTTTGGCAAATCACCCATAATTTGACGACTATAATCAGTTGAGTAGCGCATGCACGTAACGCAGGTTTTCAACTCGCCTTTAATTACATTACGCAAACGACCAGTAACATAAAAACGCAACAAAATTTGAGTTTGGATAAAGGATTGCATTGCATGAAAGTACTTGGTATGAAAATGATTGACTAACAATTTTATGTATTGGCTTTGAGCAGGCAGAATAATTGGACATTTACGATCGTCGGAAACATTGGCATTCGCTAAACGAGTAGCTGAGTGAAGTAACCCATGTTTGTTGATAAAAGGATTAAGAGAGCGAAGGATGCTCTTTTTTCCAACTGACTGAGCCTGTAACAAACGCTTGCATTCTTTCGGAAAATAATAAGATTGAGTTAAAGTGATAATAGTATTTTCAGCATCAATTAAATCATTCGCAGTTAATCGGATGGGTTGGACGGTTTTGTTAAGTTTTTTAAGCGGCGAAATTGGATTAGGTTTAAGAACACGAGCTCGTCGAGAATTTGAAATAAAAAGTTTAACATAGGCAAAAACTCGAATTAAATGTGATAAATTAGAAAAGCGATTTACAAATGAAATAAAAAATAATGAAGAATTGGTACTAAGTTTACAACTTGGTTTTACTTTACGTTTTTCTAAATTTAAACTATTATCAACAAGTTGATTTAATACTATCGGCTCTATTAAAAACGGTGGACTTTCAGTCCAATAAGTTGACTTTAAAAAAGTTCTGACGGAAAGACCGCGAGTAGTGGGGTCGGCGGCATTTTTAGCAGTAGGGACATAGCCCCAGCGATCGAACGGTACTAACGAAATAATTTTTCAAACACGGTTGGCGACAAATATTTTCCATGTATCTGGTGACTTAGCAAGCCAAGAAAGTACAACTTCAGAATCAGAAAATACGAAAACGGATTCGATCTTTACATTTAAGAAATTATGTACACGGTTAATTAATTGAGCTAAAAGGAGCGCGGCGCACAATTCTAATTTCAGTACGGAATTTGCTTTTAACGGGACTACGCGAGTTTTGGCACAAATTACTCGCGAACATAAAGCTCCAGATTTATCAAATGACTGCATATACACAACCGCACAATATGCTTTATTTGAGGCATCTGCGAAGCCAATTAGATTGACGCACGAAGAAT
The DNA here is from genome assembly GCA_011428145.1 of Ericerus pela. Taxonomy (NCBI): domain Eukaryota; kingdom Metazoa; phylum Arthropoda; class Insecta; order Hemiptera; family Coccidae; genus Ericerus; species Ericerus pela. The sequence goes on along the minus strand of WOFM01000600.1, from coordinate 75,849 downwards.
TTACTTGGAAAATGCAGTGTGGGATTGAAAATGAAGAAAGTGCTGCCAATTCACGACGAAAATTGCAAATTTTCTGTGCAAGTTGATCTGGAACAGGTTGATCCCACTTCAAGCCTTCCTGTCACAATTGTTGGATTAGGAGTTTTTTGCGTATGGTGACTGGCGAAAATGCCTAACGGATCGAAAATTTTAGCTACTTCGGATAGTAGGACTCGCTTGGTAACTGGGTTTGTCAAGTTGTCGATTTTTGGGATTTTAATGACGAAAAGATCGTCGTAGGTAACCCAGTGTAAACCAAGTAGAGAAATGCATTCATTTTCTTCAAGTATACGACTTAATTGAGTTTCAATAACCTTCGGATCGATTGCGTTTAGCACCTCTGGCGAGTTTGACTGGTACTTTCGCAAATAAAACTTAGCTGATTCAAGTACAGCATGCATGTCTCTTTGCAATGCAATTGCGTCTTCGACAGTGGATGCACCAGAGAGGAGGTCGTCCATATAGAAGTTATTGAGAATGGTATCTCGTGTATTCTCATTTTTGGCTGATTTCGCAAGAATTGATAAACATTTGGTTGCCAGAAAAGAGGCTGGTGCTGTGCCGTAGGTGACGGTATTTAATTCGAATTCTTTGGGCGGTAAGGACGGTTCCTCCCACCACAAAACAGACTGCATTGGACGATCATCGGGATGTACTAAGACGCAGCGATACATTTTGGTTATATCAGCGGTAAATGCAACCAAATACGATCGAAACTTGATTAGTGTATCAAAAAGTTCAGGTTGGATCGATGGCCCTGTAAGCAGAATGTCATTTAACGATTTACCCGTCGAAGTTTTGGCTGATGCATTAAAAACAACACGCAGCTTGGTTGTAGTGCTTGTAGGACGTAAGACGGCTTGCATAGGGATAAAATAACGATGAGTTGGTTTCGTAGGTGCGGGACTCATGTGGTTTAAAATGATGTATTCTCGCATGAAGTCCAAATACATCGACTTTTTAGGTTCGGTTAGGCCGGTTTCAAAACGACGTTGATAAGCCAGTGTGCGAACTCGGTTATCACTTAGAGTGAAAATTGGTTCTTTAAACGGTAGGCAAACTTAAAACTGCCCGTTTGGTAGGCGAATAAAATTCTTTTCAAATTGCTGATTGCAAGCCTCGTGTTCTTTTGTTTCTTTGGATGCAGGATCGTCGTTGAATTCTTCGGATTCCCAGAACTTTTTAAGGCGATCGTTGATGTCTTGGATGGCCAACAGACAAGAAGAATCAGCAGGTAACAGGTAAAATAGTTATTGGAGTAGAAGTTGAACCTAATACAGTACAGCCAAACTTGGTGTTTTGGAGAGCAACACTGTCGACTTTTTTAACATCGCCGATCAAAATAGCAGGGATGTGCGCAGCACCGAGTAAGAGATCGACATGTGAGATATTTACTACGGAATTGAAAAACGCGGGATCGGCGGGCTCAAATTGTTGAAGTATTTGTGAAATATGCGAAACAATCACATTTTGGAGCGAGTACGACAAGGCAGTACTTGGGACAACATTCGCGGTTATTTTAAGCAAAAAATTGTCAAACTGTGAACGTAATTCGAAGCTGCATTGTTTGGAGACCAATGCTTTTACACCACCAACTGCTAATGAAGTTGGTTTATTGGTTGAAAAGGTTGAAAGTCGATGGCGTTTAACAAAAGCATCAGAAATTAGGGTAACTTGAGAGCAAGTGTCGATCAAGGTACGAAGAGTACCTTCTATTAGATTGCAGCAAAATTTAGTAACTGCGGATAGTAGGATTACAATGTTGGATTCGGATGCGACAACATTCAAACAAGTCAGCTTTTGGGTAGGCTGTGTACAATTTTTCTCGGGTGAAGTAAGTTTTGGTTGTTGGGTAGACAATTCGGTTTTAGAGTCGATATTGGATGAGCTTTCGCAATTGCTTGATTCTAGGTGAAGAAGGGTGTGGTGTTTACGATGACAGTTTTTGCACACCTTTCAAGAGCGACATTTGTAAGACGGATGGCCGGAATTAAAACAATTAACGCATAAATTTTGCTTCCGAATAAGGTCGAGACATTGGCGAGGTGTTTGGCTCAGAAATTGCTCGCAGTCGATGAGCAAATGGATTTGGTGACAAATGAAACATGACTTGGTAGAAATGGCAAAGGCCTTCTTGGTTTCAGTTGGTTTATTTTCTTTTCTTGTGGTGCTACTCGCTAATGACAATGGGGTTGCGTATTTTAGAGCAGCAGCGGATGTTTTTGACTCCCAAAAAGGGTACTTCTTTCGGTTTGTAATAGTCTTTTTCCAATCGAAAAGCGTTCGTTCATCAAGTCGAGTAGTAACAAAATATGTAATTATACCTGGCCATCTATCAGGCGTTTCACCATTCAGTTCCAAACTTCGAAGAGCCATATCAACTTGATCAATTAAATCGCAAATATCGTTGTCAGATTTAATTTTGGGTATAGCAAAAAATGCATCAAAATGGGCTTCGATTATAGAAACATTATCTTCATATCGATCCAAGAGTGTTTTCCATGCTCTCGCATAATTTTCATCGGATAATGTCATATCACGAAGAAGTGTTTCAGCCTTGCTAGTGAGCAAACCTTTCAAATACGACATTTTTTCAATAGGCTTGAGGTTGGGATTTTCGTCAACAATTTTGATAAAATGATTTTTAAAATTGAGAAATTTACACTCGTCACCATCGAACATTGGTAATCACAGTTTGGGCATTTTGGTTTGAGCCAAACTATGATTGTTTTCGGATTGGTTCATAGTCGACGAAAATAACGATTGGCGAGAAACATGCTCGGATTGGCTTATGTGAAATTTAGACTGAACATCTCGTACTTTGCCAACTAATCTTACAATATTTAACGCGGTGGTGGATGACTTATCTCCTACTTCTTTTTCCTCAGCTGCATTAGGCTCTTGGTCTACTAATTCGCTAGCAAGCTGGTCAAGTCGATTTTGGTCAGATTTAAGTTGGCTAATAGACGCATCTAATGTTTGACAATCAACCGAAGTAATAGGATAATGCTGTAAAATTTGGTTACACGAGTCTATCATGGCAACAATACGGCGTTTGTATAGACGAAATTCTCGCAGGATTGAAGCAACAGTTCAATCAGCATCACCAGTCGACATTTTGGTTGACGAAAAATAAATAAATCAGCTGACTTACGGATTACCAGTTTGGATCGGATTGAATGGGTTGAGGAATTTTTTGGTGCACAGTCGAAAATAAAATTCAACAACTTGAAAAGGATGAATACTGCAACCGGATAAATAAATTTTTCACCAGCACACTTGGTTTCAAAAAGTTCACAGATACTTGGATATTGAACAAAAACAACTTGAATTTTAAAAGCAGGTTACAATAAAAAAAGAAAAAAACACACTGCCTAATATCCCACCCGAAGGACCAAATTGTTGGGTAAAGAAAATTAAAAAAGCCTTTAAAACCAAGTTTATAAAAATTGTATTCGAAAACAAACATCAGAGAAAATATACCGGACATTAGGCATCGAAAGATATACGAATACTGAAAAAATAATAGTCAACAAGAACTGATCGAATTGGCTAAAGAAACGAAGAGGCAGGTTAACACATCGACGTAATAATAGATAAGTAAAAACCCAATCGCAGATAAGAAAAAATATTCTCGTCGTTGATAGAATACAGGCTATTCAAAATAATTCTCGAAAAATCGAGAAAACTAAAGGAGCCTACGATTCCAAAGAATCGTGAGCTAACATGGGATCTGTTTTCGAATTCGATGTTTCTTTATTTTTCTATTTTTTCTCACACATCGATAAAATATCGATATTGGTTTACATGCATTTTCCATTTAACATCGAAAAATATAGATTATTTTATATATCGAATTTTTATAAACCAGATCGATATTTATTTACATGTATTTCCCATTTAATATCGAAATCAAATTTTTATCAATATATTAAGTAGCTAAAATATTTACTGGAAGAAAATCGGTCGGTGAATCGAGTAGAATCCATTGATGGATTAAAGTCAAATAATATGAAAATGTTATCACATTAATTGTAATCAGCTTCAGCCACTGATACTGACCACTAGTTTTTTGTAAAGTGGTAAATTTTTACCCCCTGAGATAGATATTCATCATTATTTTCTATTTCAATTAATACTTCACAGTCATTCTAATTTGCATTTTGTGTATTATGATCTTCTTTCATTCTTTCCTTAATCTCAAAATCATTCCAGCTAGTGTCTTGTGTTTTCTGACTTTCTTCTATTCTTCTTCAATTTCAAAATCATTCTAATCAGTGTCTTATGTTTTCTGACTATCTTCTATTATTTCTTCAATTTCAAATTCCATTTCACAATGTTTCCATTCATCATCTTGAATTACTGACATACATATTTTTTGTTTTTCATCTTTTACTATCTCATAATTTATTATAAAAATTTCATCGTTTTTGACTGCTGAAATTAATACTTTATTCGTTTCAATAAAATAAATGTTAGCTATATCCTTGCCTTGGTCAATATTTAGCATACCAGTTTCTATTACCCTAATTCCCGATAATATATTGTAATTTAATTCTGGTACAAAATGAACATCTAATAAATTAATAATTTGTTGCTATTTAAATGAGTTTTCAACTAAGATTGATATTGTACCTTTATGTGTTGCATATAGAAAAGCTCCTTTTAGAGCACACGTTAGTTTTACTGGTCAAAAAAATTTTTGAATGTCTTTTAATTTTTTTATGTCTGATGTCAAGTGAACTTCTAATCTTCCCTCTAATAACATACTTTTAGTCAAATTTATATAATCAGGTTCTTGTTTTTTTTCTATTAGTTTTACTATTAACCATCTATCATCATTTCTAAATTTTTTAATCATAAAGCTAATTCTAATTGGGGTTCTTGTTGTTTTTGAGGTTTTTTCACATTTTGAGGGTTATCGTTGGTAATATTATTCATTTTTGTGTATTGAAATAAAAGAAGAGAGAAAAAAAATTTTTAAATTTCTTCAATTAACGGGGGAAAAAGTTTGTTGGTTTAGATTTTTGAGAATGAATTTGTATTGTTCAATGTTTACAAAAGACAGTTGGATATTTGATCTTGATGAGAAAGTTTTTTAAAAAAAAGTCAATGTATGATTTTATTTGTTCAGGCTTTCCAATTTAAGACAAGTTTGTACAGTGTATTTTGGTAATAAAATTATGTTATTTTTGGTTGGTTTTACTGGTTTTTTAGCAAAAATTCACATTTTTGAGATGAAAAATTACATTTTAAGATGAAAATTATATTTTGAAAGTTTTAGTTTTCAAAATTGTAATTTCAAACTATGAAAAACATCTTCTGAATTTCTCTAAATTTTTGGACAATGAAAGGGCTATATTTGAAAAGTAATTTGGTGAAATTTCTGTGAATTTGGTCCATATTTGACCATTTTTGGACTTAATTAAGCCTAAAATCATAATAGTGAATGATTCTAAAATAATAATAAGGTAAAATGTTTGAATATATAGAAAATTTGTTACATCAATTGAAATATCCTGAATTCATTCTCCCTCAAAGAAGTTAAAAAGTGTTTCAAAATAAAATTGTTTTTGGAAATAATCATCTAACCTAAAATTTTAATATTATAATCTTCTGAGAATCTCATCAAATTTATTTTCGTTTTCCAAAGTCAAGAATTTCAATATTTTCTATTTGAGCTTCAATAATTTTGATTTTGATGTGTCTGATCTAAAAAAATCTTCTATAATAATTACTCTCGATTAATTCCAGATACCCATGAACATTTAAAGCAAAAGTGTTTAAAAATATATTACCAAAAAATTCCGGAGTACCATTTACTATGTCCATTACTAAATTATGTTCTGTTATGTACTGTTCTTGTAATGTGTTTGTAAGAATGAGTTTGTCATCACCATTAAGAAGAATCTTCATATATATCAAAATTGATGTTGAATCAGCCAAGACCATTGTGTGGAGATGTCCAGTGAAGAATTGTTGAAATTGTCATATCCAAATAAAGCAAAGTTTTGTTTTCATATTTATTTTTGATGTATTCCCTCTTTAGTACTTGAGCGTTTGAAATTTTACATATTTTTCATTGTTGTTTCACCCGTCAAACTAAACAGATTTCCAACAAATAAAGTATTCCTTTGTCGAAATTATCCTCAACGAAAGTCTTAGGGTTGTATAAAAAATGAATTTCGTAATTTTTAATATACTTAATTGGCTTTCCAAAAGATAGGAGAAATATGTAGCGCCTTTTTTTGAAGTATTTTGAATGTTTATGACTTATTTTTAGGCCAACTTTGCTCCTCACAACTACTATCAAGGGAATTCAATCACATAAAAAAAAAATTTCAAAACTAACTACTTGAAAATAATTTCAAAAAATTCAAAAATCAATGAATTTTTAAATTATTCAACTCCCCGTTGAATATCCTAGGTTAAAAAAACTTAAAAACCTAAATAAAAACTGGAAAATCAAACTTTTGTAGCACGTTTCATAATAGAAAACAAATGTTTCAGCAAAAAACCATGATGATCTGCTAGCATGTGAGGAGGTTGGTGAACCGTGAATCATACTTCTATGCAAAAAATTACAAAAGATTATAATAATATAAATTTAATAAAGCGAAAGTAGTAACGAATTACATACAATTGTGTAGGTTGAAAAGGGAAAGAGTCCTCACTTATTCACAACAGTGTACAAAAGTATAAATAATTATAAATGTACATATGTATGATCAGTATTATCAAATGTGTAATGAGGATATAAGAGTGACATGAACTGTGTCTAACACTAATATTTCACCAAAATTTCATCTTTTTACAAGCAATGGTTTTTAAGAAATTGCATTCGATAAATTTGATTGTATAATTTGTTCCCATAAAATTTTGTATAAAAGAGGCCCTGGCTCTTTAATCTGTTTGGGGAAAATAGATTTCAAGTGAAAATGTAAAAGCTCTACAAAATTGATAAAACAATCTAAAACTTCAAAAATTTCTAAAATTCAACATAAATATCAACGAATTCATTTATAATATGTAGGATACAAAATGGCGTATTGCAGGACTCGTGTCTGTATGTTTTTACCCTCGGCAGCCCGTCGCAATCAATTGTAAACTGTAACACTAATGCCTAAAAAGTTGAAAACATCTTTCTGGCTCTACTGCATTTCAACACAGCATTGTTTTTGAAGGCATGATGATGAGATAGATGAAGCTGAGAATTCAAAGCTGTGATTTTGAAATGTATTTTTATGTCTCTTAAAGAGTAATTTTCGTTTTAATTTTGTACAATTACTACTTTAGTTAATTGTTATCGAATCCTTTAGTCTTCAGTTATGTCGTCCAATGTAATTAAAGACGAGAAAGGTAAGCTCATGGTCTGATATCTTTTTGAATGTGATTACTTCTATATTGGTAATATTTCCGGCATTTTGCATTTATTCTTTGTGCGAATTTTACAAGTGTTTAAAGATAAGTTTGCATGCTTGCCTATTAGGAAAGGGAGTTAGTTTCTACTCTAGTATGCTTAGTGTTGATATATCGCTCTCGAATGGTGTATTGAAAGTTAAACGTCTATTGCAGGATCATATATACCAGCCAGCCAAAGACCTGATGGTACATGGCGCAAACCAAAACGAGTTAAAGAAGGTTATGTCCCTCAAGAAGAAGTTCCTTTGTATGAAAGTAAAGGAAAACAGTTTGCTAATCAAAAAACGAAAGCTACCCTTCAAAGTGGGCAGACCGTCAGTTCTTCCATTCCTGGATTAATAGTCCAGTCTGATGCTGGTATTGTGATCATTGTTCTAATGTTTCAGTCGTTAAGATTAGTTCTGTTTATCCCCGTTTTTACTGTTCACCTGTGACACTGCTTAAGGTTGAAAGAGGTTTTAATATTTTTTATCTTTATATGGTTGTAGTTGGGCTGAGACTAAAAATGCTGTTCCTCCATGCATGGTGTGTGGGTGTGTGTCTTGGTTGAGTGAATTTTGCCCTTACTTAGTTTGCGTTAAGTGTGGATTTAAATTACTTACTGCTTATTAAATTTTTCGTAGATTTTCGGATTCAGTTATCCAAAATTTTCAATTGACCCAGGCACTTACTTTATGTAGGGATTGCGGTAGTAAAGTTGATGCAAACTTCATTTTTAGCATTAATGTAATCGTGAATTGATTTTATGTTTTCCTTGGTACTAATACTTTGGTCCTGGTGACGTTTATTTTTTATTTGCGTGAATGTATTTTGTGAGAATTTTAAATTTCATTTGCCACGTTGCAACTTTTATAGAATTAGTCGAATTAAATTTTATTGATTAGTGTTACAGGTTTTCTTGATTTCCTAATTTTACCTTTTTCCTTTTTTTTTCTTTTATTTTGGAAGTTATAAATTCTAAAAATATCACTATTCTTGATGTGTTTGTGTTCTTACAGGAAAAGAAAATAAGAAGAAGAAAAAAGAAAAGCCAGAACCTAAAACTAAAGAACTGAAGAAAGGCTTTGAAGTAATAGAACCGTTCCCTCAAGTCAAAAAGTCCAAGCCGAAACAAGATAATTCGACGGATAATAAATCGCAAAATAAAAACGTGAAAAAGGATTCGGCGCCTAACACAGGTATTGCAATCATCAGAATACATATAAGTTTTTGATTTCATTGAGCGGCTAACTAATTTTTTGTTTTGTTTTAGGCAAAGGTCCTGCGAAGAAGGAAGCAAATCCGCCTAAAGATGCGAAACAGTCGACTAACCCTAAGGATAAATCCTCTGTTTCCAAGTTGAACTCGGCGAAACAAGCCAACCAACCACAACCTTTGAAGCAACAAACGTCCCAAAATAAGCCTAAAGATTCCTCTGCTAACGCGAAAAAGCCTGCAGAATCACAGAAATCTGGTGCGAAATTGAAACAGCAAAATAACACTGCCAGCAATGCATCCAATGTAGCCGGTGACAAAGGTAAAAAGAAGAAAGGTAAGAAGAAGAATGATTCGGACGAAGAAAATAACCCTTCCCCCGGTCTGGGAATCGATTTAAAGAACTTCCCTGCGACGACCACTAATGCCACGAAAAGGCTCAAGTTAGTCTCCATTCGTGTTCGTAAACTCTTGATTCGTATTCATCGTTTTGTTTTCTAACTTTTGACGGTTGTTTGTAGGTACTTGAAGATGAAGTTACATACCATTGAGCACATGGAAGTGAAAGTGAAAAAAGGCGAGTTAAAAGACTTGGACGACAAACAACGTGCCAAGATCGGCAAGAAAAAAGAAATTATCAATTTAATCAAAGCCGTCGAATATTCGCTGAAGTTAGCCAACAAGAATGCTGCTCGTTAGGCAAGTGCGCGTATGCTGCGAATCATCAGGATCGTATCCATTATTTTGTACTGGATTAATTTTTGAAAAAAATGAAAATAAAAAGTTGTGTAAGTTGCAGTGTGGAACTTTTTGTGGAAATGTTTTTTAATTGATCATATTTTTTTTTTAATACAGATGTGTTTCGCAATTCCCTTAGTTCAGGATACTTATAATTCGTGTAGCTATATTTTCTACATCCATCCGTACGACTGTAAATAAAATAGCACATTATTATAAGCATTTTTGTTAATCCTTACCAATGTTTCAGCTCAATGATAAGTGTTTTACCATAATCATGAAATAGCTAATTAATGTTAATGGAATTTTGATCGTTGGATTATGTACGCGGTGTGAACGATGCGCAGTTTAAACTAAATAAAGTATTATTTCGTCGGCGAATTCGTTCGTTGCTTTGATGACATAATTCATTTACAAACAATGGTAAATTTTCATCCTTAAAAGCGTATAATGCAACATTCAAAATGAAGGTAATTACAGTTATGAAAATTATCGAAGCCTAATGCTTGGCGCTAAATAGCCATGATTGGTTTTATCTTTAAAGCAATTCATAAATTTAATTTTCACGAAAATAGCAAATATTTCAACGTTGGGAAACTAGTTAAGCGACTTATTTGGAAGTGAGGAGGAATCAAAATCCATTCATCGAAATTAATAATTCTTAGTAATTGTGAGTGCGATATTAAGTCGAGCCGTAAAATTTTGAAAATATTTTTCTTAAGGGGAAATTGGTTTACGACTACTCGAATGACTGTTATTGATTTCTTCACTAAACCTGTACATGAATCATTATCATGTAGAATCATTTTAAAGTTTCTTATTAATAACATCAAGGACATGAAGGTAAATATGTACTACGTTAACAAATTTGGAATCGGAAGAAATCGTAGTACTCAATTCGAAAATTTGATTGACCAACCATTTCAACTTTATTACGTTATTCTATTTTTCTTTTAATGCCATAAAATCTTTAAGGATGATTTTAGTTTATGAAAATGAAATTTTATTGCAGTTCTTTTTCGATTCATTTCTGGAGTGTCTTTCTTTTCGATCTAATTGACTTAATTGTAAATTATCTAAAAAACTAGGTTGGTGAAATCTGGTGAAATTTAATTTTTTTCGTTTGATTTTTGCTTCGATTTTTTAGTTGGTGTTCTATGAAAATCTGCTTATTAACCTTGGTGTCAGTTAGTAATCTTGGGGTGGGGGTAGGTATGTTTTTCATTTCATTACTCAAGGAAACTTTTGGCACCAAAAATTCAAATTCATGTAAGTATGAAAATACATAAAAGCCAATTTCTTGTTATTATAGTACAGGTCGCAGTTTTTGTCCAATAGTCATGAAATTTTGAACAAACATTAGAACTAAGCCAAAGACCTAACATGTTGATTTTGGTGCGGATTGGCGATATGGTACTTCACTCCTGGATTAGTCAGAAGATCATTCGGGTAACACTATTCTTGACTTTATTTTGGCTACAAAATGCTTAATTTTGGAGCAATATGAATGTAATTTGGAACAAATATTTATTATAATCGTGTGAGCCAGGAGTGGGCACAGATAATTTTAATTTATCCAAAAAAAGAGATAAAGGATGATTTTTGGATAAAATTATCTGTTATTCGAATAATAATTACAGAAAACTGAGCATCTGTTATCTGAATAAACAAATAATTTACCGGATGATTTTGAAATTATATTTTGCTTCCTAAATTATGAATTATCGATCATCAATTTATCATTATCATTTTGTCAATGTGAAGTATGCATACACATCTACAATTGACAAAGTAAGTCCTGCATACATGGTATACATACTGATTACTGACAATATGACATGTAAGATGTAATGTAAGTATAATAAGATATTATATGTAAATCTCCTTCAATTTTGCAATTAGGTCAGGTCAAAGAACTTTTTCTATTCATATTAAGGTACACCAGTCTAGCATAATGCACAAGCACAGTATAGGGTAATGTAGGGTAGACTACTCAAAATTTTTTTTTCCTATAAATTTTTTCAGCTAATATAAAGAAAACATTATTTGATAAAATTTGAATAAAAAGTATTAATTTATATTTTATTCTCAACTCAATAATTATTCAACTTTAATTCTTTAAAAATGACTGTTGTCCACTTTAAAACTATTACTCAAGAAATCAACACCAATCTTGTAAATTATCTAAAATCATCCAAAAATTATTTGGTTTTTTAGGGGAAAAAATTATTTGTCATTCGATTACCAATACTCAGTTAACTTTACTTATCCGTCATCTGCTACAGCCAAAACCAGATAACCTTATCCATTATTTGAATAACCCACCTCTGGGGGCTGCTTAATAATTTAAGGAAAGTGTATTTCAGTTCTTACAAATTCTTAATTTATTTATTTTCAGACGAGACATGAATCATTCAAGAACAAAGATGGGTCGATGATGTATGTAAATCAGAGACTCATGCAAATTTCTCCTACTGTTGAGAAAAATTTTTATTTATCTATTTTTTCTTTTTGTTGTAAAAGGTGTTACAAATGATTGACCAATAAAGCTCCATAACACCAATGTACTTTCTAATGTCAAGACATGCCAGTGAAAAAGTAGGCAACCCTAGCATACCCTCTGGGTATTTTCATCATTTTGCTTGAGTTAACCAATCTTCATGAAGTAGCATCTACATTATTCTTAAACATTGACGAACATCTGAAAATTTTATCGTTGCGTAATACTCCATTCAAGAGAACATGCATTTACAAGAAGATGTATTTGAAGTAGATTACCCAAAGTTCCAGATTTTCAACTAAATTTCACAAACCAATGAAATTGGAAGTACCTAGACAATTCTGAAATATTGTCAAGTGAATTATCATAATTCCATCATTGAATACTCTTATGGAGAGGAAGTTTATTTTCAATAAATTTTACTTCAACAAATTCATCCACAATTCCAGATTTTTGATTATAATTTAAAAAAGAACTAACAGATTTCAACAAAATCTCTACATCATCCTTAAACATTGTAGAACAAGCCATAAAAATTTTATTGATGAATATTTTTCGGTTATTTAGCTAAGTCACTTGAAATTGAGACACAGTAACTGAAGCCAAACTTTCCAAAATTAAAAATATTTCCCAGATAATAGTTTTAACTCATCATTATTTCAAAACATGATTTTATTTTCTATTTTCAACATACATAAACCTCATGAAATTATTTTCTTCAATACAGGATGCTAAAAATTAATTTGACTTTATTTAAAACCATAACAGATTTATAGCCACACCTCATCACCTTGTAATATGCATAACAGAGTTTCACCCATATTATAGAACATTTCTTAACATTAAGTAAGACTTAAGTATTGATTTGACCAGGTTTATTCTATATTTATACATGAGAATCACAGATAAAATATTACTTGAATAGCAAATCTTTGTAAGTATTATCTATAATATAGGTGTTTGTAACATAAGTTTTCATAGCATAGGCATAACATCATAACAGAATTCAAGAACTGGAAATATCAATGTTATCGCTGTAACTGAGTTGATAGGAGCATTGTAACAGAACAAAAAGGTTTCAAGAACACCTACCCAATAATACTAAATGTCAAATTTGATAAAGGATGGATCATATTTTTCCAGAATACATATAAGATGGAGACAACATGCTACTGTTTTAAAATCAACTAGTACAAAAAAATTAACTTCATCTTCGTCACTATCAAGTAAATTTCTCAGCCAAAATTTAAAAAATATATGGCTTGCTCCAAAAAACATTGTAATTTTCAGTAAAGGGTAAGCATGGAGTTTGTGGACAATCCAATTTATCCTGGTCAACAATAAATTTTCCAGTCACTTTTTGTAAAAATAATGTTTGTTCATACTTTTAATGTACATATAAAATGTCTGTATCTCTGACAGCTTGTTGTAAAACTAAAAACACTTTATGATGCTCCACAACTGTCCATAATTCCAATTAATTTTTATGAAGATATTTCTTTAACCTGTATACATGTCCGTTCCTATCTCATTAGTCAAAAGATATCAAATGGCGATATAATGAGGAAAGGCATTTCATACTCACTAAAAAGATTAACAATTGTTAATTCCTTCATGATAACAATTGTTATTCAAACAGTCGAAAGATATATTTTATAAAGTGAAATAATTTAGCATATATTATATTAACCTAATAACAGAAAACTTCAAACAGAATCTAAATATCAGAATTTAATGAGAAAGGACTTATTGATAAATATAAATGGGATGGATAAAAAATGGAAAAAAACCAATAAAAAACCAACAAAAAACCTTCAGAATACTAAAAAAAATTAACGAGCATATGAATTAATACTTGAAGCACAATTCGCTTGTTTTCAGTGAGGCCAGCTAGCCTCACTCCATTAAACTTACATGTTCCATTAAAAAAGCATAGAAAATATGTGTTTTTACACAAATTTTTGTCCATAATTCTCTTATTTAATGAGATATCTACTTTTTTATAATAAATAAAATTTTAGAGAAGGTTTCAAAAAATAAAATAAGCCCAAACACAAAAATTTTAAGCCATTAGAAGTAAAGAAAATGGAAGAAAATGGAAAAAAAACGGATGAAATTGTCAAATTGGTTTAATTTAATGTTATCAGTAGGCTTAACCATAAAAGAAACTGATAATAAGGCTCAAAAACAGTGAATTCATGAAAATGAATAATTATAATTAGTTCCCTTTAAGATTAAGTTTACTGATACCATTAAATTATGCCAATTTGATGCACAATTCCATCTTCTTTTTCAATTTTTCGGCTTCTAAGGACTTAAACTTCTTGTTTTTAGGTTCATTTTATTTTTTGAAAACTCCTCTAAAATTTCATTTATTAGGAAACAGTAGCTATCTCATTAAATAAAGGTATCATGATCAAAAATTTGGGTAAAAATGCATATTTCCGATGTATTTCAAATGGGACGTGTAGGTATAATGGAGTGTAGGTAGCTGGCCTCACAAAACATACTGTAAAACATAGGGTATTGTGCCTTTAGTATTAATTCACATGCTTGTTGAAAAAATGAATATAACAATAACAACAGGACAAAAGATAACAATGACATGTTTTAGGCCATACTTCTTGATCAGCTTGTGTAGTCCTGAAGAATTTGATGTGTTGGATATTTTGTCATCATAAATTTGTTTTGCTTTTGCCTTGGTCTTACCCTTCCAGGGTATATATAAGATGAAGATGACATGCTGTTGTTTTACAATAGAAATGACTGGCACATGTACACTGGTGTACAAATTACCCCACATCAATGGACATCCATCAATCAGAATAAACAGATTCTTTGAAATAGGGTAATTTGTATGCTAGTATTTATAAACAAATGCACGTGGCGATATTTTCCTTCAATCAGATTTTTAGAAAACAAAACACTTGGCATAGGCAGCGCTATCCATAGGTGCGTCACCAAATCCACTATTATGTCGTCCTTCGACCATTGTGAGAAAATTGGAACAGCCAACGGATCGAACTACACGAAAATACGACGATGAAACCTAAACTAACGAAGACACTGAGCAAAGACTAGATACACACATTACGAACACATAAATAAGAAACTAAATATTCACTATTTCACGAATTTTATTCCACATAATAACAGCGGACATGTTAAATCACCGACGGTTGATGAGCGACGAGAAGGCATACAAAACATATAATCACAGTTGAGTTACAAACACAAATATCACAGATTACAAATAATAACAAAACAGTGTTGCCACAACATGTGATGTGCGAGAATAATAAGTCGATGTATAATATAATTTGCTATTATTCTCACATGCCTCCTCAAATTATAATTATACGGTTATGTCAAATACTGATAAACAAACTTTCTAAATTAACAAAGTCATTAAAACAAAAATGACAAAAGTCAACAATAACACGAAAAATTACAACACAAAAAATATTAACATAAATGGTAAACATATACAAAAAGTTACATTAATTTTAACAGTTTACAAAACATATCAAATTTGGGCTTCGGGCAGCCCTTCGTGAAAACGTCCCCCAACTGTCGCGAAGTCGGTACGTACGAATACTTAAAATCTATATCTACGTGACTGCACACAAAACGGTACTTTACATCTATATGTTTGGATCTGCGAGTATTCCACTTGCCAGAGTGCAGAAGAGCCAGACAACTCTGGTTATCTTTGTAAATCACAGCTCTGTCATTAGTCTGAATGCAAAAGTCACTTAACAGATACTTCAACCAGATCGACTCAGTGGTAGCATCGCATATTGCAATCAACTCACTCTCAGTGCTAGATAGTGCTACAGTTGGTTGCTTCTTGCTGGACCAGGACACCAGTGATCCATAAACAAAGACACAGTAACCAGAGATAGACCGTCTTGTGGTGACACAGTTACCCCAATCGGCATCAGAAAAAGTTTCTATAATATTGCCTTTATTATTACATTCATTTGAAAATATTAATTTTTTATCTTTTGTGGTAACTAAATATTTAAGTACTCTTAATAAATATTTGTGATGTTCGTCAGTGGCATAACTGGAGAATTGGCTAAAATACGATATTGCAAAGCAAATATTGGGCCGTGATCCTAGCATCAGATACATTAGGCATCCCACGAGCTGTTGATAGTTGTTGTTGAGTACACTATCACACGCATTGAGATCCCTGTCCAACTGGAGTTTGGGGTCAATGGGTGTGTAGGTCGGTGCGCAATTTTCAACGCCAAAAGGCCTAGCAACAGACTCAATGAGACTCCTCTGCTCAATCTCCAGTACGCCATCTTCACGATTGTGATTAATATTTAAACCTAGATATTTTTTGACCTTTCCTAGATCCTTACACTTAAATCTTTTATTAATTTCTTTTTTTTAAATGTAATTTGTGTTTTATTATTTGAGCTAATCAGGACATCGTCAACATACGTGAGTAAATAGACTACAGTACCATCATTTTTATTTTTATATATATATAAACAGTCATCCGCCGTACTCTGCACAAAGCCAAGAGCAACAAGGAACTCGTTGAACAATTTGTTCCACACCTTGGGCAACTGCTTTAGACCGTAGATAGACCTATTTAATTTTAAAACATTATCGTGTCTATTAATTTTAGTTTCTATCCCTTCAGGTATTTCAAGGTACACATCTTCCGAGAGAATTCCATTCAGGAAGGCACTACATATATCAATTTGTTCAATATGAAATTTTAATTTATTGCTCACAGCCAAGAGGGTCCTGACAGTCGAAAGTTTTGCCACCGGCGCATACACTTCATTAAAATTGAAGCCCTTCTTCTGTTGGCATCCTCTGGCAACTAATCTGGCCTTATATAAAACCTCATTATTAACATCATATTTTTTATTAAAAATCCAACGACACGTGATGGTGGGGGCTTCCTTTGGACGTTTGGTCACACGCCAAGTCTGACTGGAGTTCAGGGCACTTATTTCAGAAGAAATAGCATCCCTCCACATCAGACTGTCCTGTGCAGCATTCGCCTCCTCAAACGTCAAAGGGACGCCATCCTCAGCAAGATATATATTGCTTGCTATTTCATCACGTTCAGTCCTTTCCTGCGGAAGACAGTCCAAATTCAAGTCACCATCAACTTCAATATTTTCTAAATTTGATTCTGTGACTTCTGTGAAAATATCATCATCTTTCGTATATTTATTTATATTAGTATCATCTATTTTATTTTCGAAAAACTCAACATCCCGTGACAGACGTATTTCCTTAGCATTTATATCTAATAATCTGTAACTACATGGAGAGTATCCTACCATAATCAACTTTTCACTTTTATTTTTAAACTTATTAGAGTCATGTTTGAATGACAACATATATGCATTGCATCCAAACGTTTTTAATTTTTTATAGTCATATTGTTCATTGAACCACCTTTCAAAAGGGACAAAATCCTTATTTGTGGGGCATCTGCTCACGATATAGGCAGAGCACAATATGGCTTCCGACCAAAATATCTTACCAAGACCACTCTCAAATAACAGTGTCCTTGCCCTCTCACATAGCGTCCTGTTCATCCTTTCAGCTTTTCCATTTTGCTGAGGACAGCCGCCAACAGTAGGTTCGACAATGATTCCTTTCTCAGTACAATATGACTGGAAGGTTATGTTCAAATATTCTGTGCCGCGATCACATCGGAGTCTTTTTACATTATAACCAAATTTGTTTGAGACCATTTCATGATATTCCCTGAATTTAGAAAAAGCTTCCGTCTTACTGGTCAACAGGTACACACAACAAAAGTTGGAATAGTCGTCTATAAATGTCATAAAATACTTCGCTCCTTTATATGCAGGAGGATTTATAGGACCACAGAGATCGGTATGTACCAATTCCAGAGGCTTACTAGTTTTTCGTTCATGCCTCAAGAATGGTTTCCGGCTCTGTTTCCCCATCACACAGGGCTCGCACAACAATCTGCGGTTGGAGTCAACGTTCGGTATTAAACCTCTGTTTGACAACAACTTGACATCGTTCACATTCAGATGAGCAAGTCGTCTATGCCACACAGTCAGCAGGCTCGACTCATCCTCCAAAGTCAGATTACACGATTGACTAGACATTTAAAAAAAAATCAATCGTGTAAAGTTCTGAATTCACGCTAACACCAGTGGTCACTATTTTTCCACTGCAGCGTTGGATGACATCAACAGATTCCTCTTTAAACAGGGTATCAAAACCCGACTTGCTCATTTGTTTTACCAAAAGCAGATTCTGCGGCAGCTCCCGAGCATACCTAACATTTTTCAATTCAATTATTATTCCATTCAACAATTTTAATTTCACTGTACCTACAGACGTGATGGAAAGCGAAACTCCCTTTTTCGCAACACAGATACTATGAGGCTTAATCAAGTCTATGTAGTCACTGAACAAACTTATATCGTTAATTATGTGAATTGTGCATCCACTGTCTACTACGAATGTGGTTCGAGGCATCAAATTCGTATCTTCCTTTGCATTACAGAAATCATCAATTTTATTATTACTATTATTATTTACTGTGAAAGTATAACCCACATCCGAGCAATCGTCATTATTATTAAAATTTTCGTTGCACATCTGTGCAGAGCTCCTATTATTATTATTATTATTAGTAGCATGGTCATTAGAACGATTTCCATTATTACTATTACTACTACAATTATCGTTATTATTATTTCTATTTTTAACATAGCAATTTTTTGCTATATGTCCGATCTTATTACAATAGTGACATTTAATATTCGAATGTCCATTGTCATTACCAGAACTACGACCATTTCCATTAAAATTATTATTATTATTGTTGCTTTGTGAGTTAAAATTGTGATTATTATTATAGTTACGACCTTCATTATTGGAAGATGAATTATAAAAGTTATTATTATTGTGATTATTACTTCTACCTCGATTGAAACCACGATTATTATTTCGATTTTGGGACCTACCACGATTAAAACGATTACTATTACTATTATTATTATTACCAGAATTTCGTCCGATACTGTTATGATTCCCGAAAAACACGTTCTCCTCACCAGTGACAACCACTGATGAAGGTTTTTGAGATGCAGAATTCAGAGAGTTACCTCTCACTGTTGATTTACTATCAGAAGATAGTTCACGCTGGAAGTAGTTTAGCTTCATAAACACACCATCCCAGGTGACGACTTCTGCATCCTCTATCACCACTTTGATCGGACAAAACTCTGCAGGCAGCGATCGCAGCAATACCAATATAAACTGTTTTGTGGTTGTCAGGTCTCCCAATTCAGTTAATCGTCTACAACGGGCACGAAAATCAAGCAGATACTTCTGCAAATCAGAACCAGAAACATACCGTTTTGTATACAATTCACCTCGTAAATCCATCAGTGTCTGGTCGTTGCCGTTGTCAATCAGGTTCGTCAGCACGTTGAACATCTCCTTCGCGGTGGTGTAAGTCTGAAGCATCTCCAAGTATTCATCGGTCATGTTGTTTGCGATCAGGAACATAGCTTTGGCGTTTGTATTTAAAAATAAAATAAAAAGTGAAAATAAGCAATAGCAGTCAAAATTGTTACATATAAATGTCATATAAAATTGATATATATATAAAATGGTAAAAATATTAGGTATGTCGTTGACTAGTATTATGATGTACAATTAAAATGTGTGTGGATTTATATATCAATTGTTTTATCTTAAATATATCGTGTAATTATTAACATGAGGTATACATTTAACCTTCTGTTATAGTGTCACGTCTTATAAATATTGTGTGATTTTAATTTAAAAATATATATATGTAAAATAAGCCTTTACTTAATTCCCTTAGCTTATTTTATAACACTTTGATGCTTTCGTGTATTTCGTATTTTGCCTCCAATTTTCATTTCGTTCGATTTCAAATCACATTTTCACTCTCACACATGCTTCACTTTTCTGTCACAACTTGTCTGTTTCCACATTTCGTTCACCACTTTATATTTCGTTCGTTT